>BKCP01004962.1:477194-490425 GCA_008636005.1 Striga asiatica | reverse complement strand
ACCTTACCCTAAGCCTCATTACAACCTGATTTAACCCTTTGATTTTGTGTTTAATTCTTATTCATTTTGGGTGGTTGGACATGATATCTCTGCAAGCTTATGGTAAAAATCTTCGATGTCTTGACTTGAGCGTACATTTACATATAGCCTATACACTTTTGAGTGCAAGAGTGAATCTCGTGAGAAGTGTTGATTTCATGTGTTTTAAGTTATGTGATTGTTGAGTTTATTTTTATTGGTGTCGGTTGATGAGGACTTGGCTTTAACTTTTGTTCATTGCATGCAAAATATTTTTGAGTTGGCATTAGAAGATAGATGATGACTATGAGGTGAGATGATGGATTTGATTTGATACTTGAGGACAAGCATCGGTTTAAGCTTGGGGATGTTTGATAAGTCAAAAATATGTGTCGGTTTAGTGAATTAATTTAGGATTTATATTAGATATTTGAGTTCAGTTGACATATGTTTGACATTATCTTGTATTTTCGAGTGGAAACTACCGGTTTTTGATTTTTTGTGCAGATTGACAACTTTTGTGCACTGTGAACATTAGCTTTAAAGTACCAGCCGCTGGAACTAACATGGCAGTGTCAGTTTTACATTGAATTGCAACATGACCATGTTGGTGTTATTCAGAACAGATTATTCATTGGGCCAGGAAACTAACGGATTTGGCCCATGAGAACTTAAAGCAGCATGAAACAAACCTAGGACGTATATAATCCTTATTATGGGTTAATTGAGGAGCAAGGAGGGCGGCTGGGAGAAAAGAACGCAGAACAGAGCACAACATCAGCGGCTCTCTCTTCTCTCATCTTTATTATTTTTCTTTTTCTTTTCTTTTGGATTATTTTATGATAGCCCTGTGCGGCTAATTTATCTTTGTCTTGGTTGAAGACGATCGAAACCCCAGACCTACTACTGTGAGATCGAATTAGTTTTTATTACAATTCATATATTTTCCGCATCAATGTTTCGTGTGCATATTTTTATGATTGTTATGTGTAGTTGATGGATTGGCCACCTATTATTCTATGCTTATGATCTATTGCTTGATTGATACATGAGTCGGATTTAGATCATGTGTCTTTCACTGGAAGCAACTAAGATAGATGATTGACCGGATTTAGGCGTTGTCGTTCTTAGGCGAAATAGCTGAACAAGTTAATATTTAACGGATTAGTTATTTATTGCTTGGACTGTCGGTCTCTTGTATTTAATGCTATTGCTAGAATAATTCTTCACGATGTTGGGAATTAACTAGTTATAAGAGTCCCGTAGAAGGATTTATTTTGCGTGACTAAACCAGGAGATGGGATTTATATTCAACGGCAGTTGCGTGGATTGTGAGTTTATATTTTTGCATCAATGATCAGTGGAACAGTCTAAGGTGGAAATCAATTCAACCAAGGCATATTCATATTATATTTATTTTTGTTTATTTAGTTTTGTTTTATTTATTTGTTAGTTTGATAGGTAATTTCTAGTTTAATTAGATCATTAATTCAAAAACCCCTCTTTGATCATATAGTTAATAGATTTAGGTTACTTCTCCCCGTGGATACGATCCTTGCTCACACTACTACATATTTTTAAGCAAGGTTAATTTGGGTGCCTACGATAGCACGACCACCCGTCATCTCTCTCTGCTCGTTTTTTCAGCGACCTACAACCCTAGCACCACCACCGAGCGGCCTCTTGTTGTCATCGACGTCCGCAAGGAGCAGTAGCCATCACCCACCTGCGGGAAGAACTCACTCTCGCCACGGTCCTCTTTTTCTCTCTAGCGATCTGTAACAAGCGAAGCCGCCCGTCGCGGCTTTTTTCACCACGCGCCAGCCCACCGACGTCTCACCTAGCAGCGGCCATCCATCCATCGCCGGCGCCACCTGCAGCCGACTGCGGCGAGACACGACCGGAATTACGTGTAGCTTCCGACAATCGGGGCCACCGCGAGCAGGCTTGCAACCGGCGAGTCTCTGCCCTTCGTCCGCTGCTCCTCCTTTCTCAGCGAGACGCGAGAATCCTTCGATCCCGTCGTCTTCATTCGTGTCCTTCATTCTGTTTTTTCGAGCTTTTTTGGAGAACGGTACCTAGTCGAACTCCTTCTCGTTAAATCTTGTATATTGCTTATGTTATGTGTTCATTTTACGTGTTGAGCATGCTCCGCAATTTAATATACATGTTATGATGTTATGTGAAAATTTGATTCAATATGTCGATTATGTTTTGTGGATCGTTTCAATTTTGAGAAATCGAGTGACACCTCGAAACTCGTGTAAGGCTGTGGATTATGGAACCATGTCGAGTTCTTGGACTTATGGTGAAGACCTCGGACAATTTCGGTTTATGTCGAGTCCTATATGAATTATTGATCGTTTATTATGGTTGTTTTGATAATAAATTCATGATAAATTTCACACTAATCCGATTGCTTTGAAATTTTTGGTTTAATTGCCCCTGTTGATTTTATAGCTCGTATAAAACTTTCATAATTTTATGAGGTCTGTAACTATTTTAAATAATTAAAGTGATTTTTGGCCAGCAACATGTTAAATGTATAATAAATTGGTCCGGGCTTCAATTATTCTGAAATTTGAGTATGTTATGCCACTGTCCTGCTTATACGTTGTTTAATATTTTTAGAATTTTTGGACTAAGTTTGATAAGGTAAATAATTTATTTTGTGATTCTGCTGAAAGTTATTTGATTATGATAAATTTGTCAGTTGCTGAACAATTCTGATATTTGGCTGAACTCCTTCTGTTATGCGGAGTTTCATGTTGTAAAAAGATTAGAATTTTTGGAGTTCAAATTGGTTCAATTTTAATTAAAATTCAAAAACTGCAGAAACTTGTATGAATTTTTAAAATTCGTACAATTAATGTCCTGGGCTGAAATTTTTATATGTTGTCACTCACATGTTGTAGTTTGTGGTGTTAAAATATCAGGTCGTGACTCATTCATTAGACTTGGATGTGTATTTATGTTCGTTTTTGCTGTTAACTTATATGAAATTTATAAAATCATGTGCTTTGAATTTGAGGCTGTAACTTGGTGGTTTTTCTAAGTGCTAGGAGGTGTATTTTGTATTAAAATTTTAGAGTCTAATTCATAGGGCAACCTGATCAACTTAATTATGTGATTATTGACTTGTAATTTCGAAATATGGTTTTGTGTTAAAAACTGTAAATCGGCTTGCCTTTCGTTTCTTGTATGTTTGACTTGGTCAATCCTTAGTTGGATTTATGTGAAATCCCATGTGTGATTTGGTTGAGTAGTCTAAGTGTTCCAACGTCCACAGGACTTCACGAACAACTTAGTCGAATCAAGTTCGACTAAGTCTTATTTCTGTTTTTCGTTTAAGTCAAGATATTGATTGTAGGATCTTCACTTAATGTAGGTATTTGAGGAGTCAAGCTGTAACGCCCCATTTTATTTTAAAGAATTTACCGAATTTATTTAAAAAAAATCAGAGTTTTTTTTTTTTTTTAAATCCAAATTAAAACATTTATCGAGAAACGGGCGCTACATATTAACCACAACAAATAAACACACTCAATCAAACAATCCAATGAACCTACACATGCTCGAGCTATGAAAATAACAATCTCATAAATCATTAATTTCAAAATCATTCCCGAACGACAAGCATGAAATCGAAGTTCAAACGAAATTCAAACATAGGTCGAAGGCAAATAAATAAATAAACCAAAGTATTTGAAAGCAAATAAAATAAGTAACACGTTCATGCGGAAGCATAAGATATCATCAAACAGTGACCACCATCTCGCTCGTCCTACGCCACCTCCTCCAGCTCGTCTCAACCTAAAACAAAGGAAGAGAAAAAACAACAAAAAAATAGTGGGGGTGAGCAACCAACAAGCTCACCATTATCACACGATTATTCCGTATAATAATTTTACAAACAAGTCATCGCAGTGTACAATATCAATACCGGTATGCATAGAATTCGTAGCCTAAACCCCCTACCCGGTCCTTTCGCAAACCTCCTATGTACATACAACAACCTTCCGACCAAACATCGGCAAGGCCGTAACTGGAAAATTTCCCCCACCCCGAACTACTCACGGATCATGGGAGTCCACCCCGAACTACTCACGGATCATGGATGTTTTCCAGGAGACAGTGGAGATGTTTTTCCCCCCCGAAACACACACGGATCAGGGCGTCTCCTCCCAGATACAACGGGCAGGTGACCTCTCACTGTTATGCATTCGTCAAAGGCACTCTCGTTCGGGACACTTAGACTAGAGTTCTCATACATACAATAATTTTCAAAAGAAAACATTACACGAAATAATGAGTGCGATAAATATGGAATACATCATAAATGTACCCACCTGATTGCAGCTACAGTTCAAATCGCAAATCTCGAGACGAGGCGAGGTTCAACACCTCTAGACACCTATATTAGTCTAGATACTAAAGTCACACTTTAATCTTGACCTATGTAGAAAATTCACAGATTGACTTACCCGAACTCGGTTCGACCAAGTGATTCGTGAAGTTCTGTGGATATGGGAACACTAGGACTTAGACTCGATCAAACCACATATTCAAGTTCATATAAATGCAAGTGAAAGATAAACAAACGAGCCACAAATCAACACATGGCACCTTTGGTCAATAACACTTAACAAATTTCAACATAGAAAAACAATATCTCAAATTCACTTGAATTAGGAGGTAAATCAAATCAATGAGTTAGGTTCTGAAAAATTTACATAAAATTCACCTCCCAGTTCTAAGAAAAATAACCAAGTTTCAGCTTCCAACTCATTGTACATAATTTTATAAAATTCACACAAGTTTTTCAACAAAAGTGAGTATAAATTAAAAAACACCTGATAATGGGCGATTCAGGCCATAAAACTTTTATCTAAAATACTACAGAATATCAATAGCAACATATAAAAATACCAACCTTTAACACTCAGCATGTGAATTTGTAAAATTAAAACAACATTCAGCCAACTATCGAATTATTATCAGAACTGACCCTAAACAGATTCCAAAAATTTCAATACTTTCACAGAATGCTAAACACCACATAATTAGCTTTTCATCCAAAATTCAGGATTTTTTAGATTCAGAATAATTTATTATAATTAAAACAAATTTGGGCTAAAACACAAAATAAATCACAAACCCTATGAAAACTAGTCCAAAAATTCTAAAACTTTTTACATGACACATAAATATACCAGAGACATGACATACTCGAAAATTGGTCAGAAAAGAGCACTACACAATTAATTATGCATTTTACAAGAAACTAAACAGAAATCAAATAAATTTTTAAAAATAGCTAATCACCTCTAAATATCACGAAAATTCTACAGCAGCTACATATTTATCGAAAACAGGTGAACCTAAAATTTCAAGGCAATCGGACTAGTGTTTGATTTATAGTGAATTTTTCATTCCAAACAGCCAATATGAAATTCGAAAAATCTTAACGGCAATTATACACCTCCAATCGACACAAGGCCAACGCCATTGTGTTCGTAACAATCCTAAGTTCCTAAATCCACAGCAACTAATCACTTATATTCAGTTCTTGCTCGATTCGCACGAATCGACAAGTTTCACATAAAATAATGAATATAAATACACAACGAACAATTCGAACACGTATAATAATTCAACGAACATGCTAGGCACAACCGATCATAATATTATTCACGTAATATTAAACAAGGAGTCGAGACTCGATACCATTCTCGGGTACACATTCCAAAAACGGTACGAAGAGGCGAGTGGCAATCGATTCGACGACGGAGCTTCGTCTCGCGGGGCCCAAGTGGCGGCCTGACTGCTCGCGGCTAGGGCTTGGAGGGGAGCAGTGAACGGAGGGCCTCGACTGGGGACCTGCTGTTCACGGCTGCGAGAGGAGAAGGAGGGCTCGCGATGGTGCTGCGTCGCTCGGTTGGAGGAGCTGCAGACGGCGGAGAACGGCTCGTCGGAGGAGCTGCGGTGCTCGGAGGTGAGAGCCTGCTCGCGTGACGAGACTCGCGGACAGGGGAGACTCGCGGAGGAGAGCTCGCTCCTGGGGTCGCCGGAGGAGCAACGGCGCTCGGACAGTGAAAACTCAGCGTTCTGCTTGCCGTCGCCGGCGACCGGTGGCTGATATAGGCGCGACGGCGACGGGATAGACGAACGGGATTTGCTGCTCGATGAATGAAGTCGGCGGCTGAGGAGAAATTTGGGTCTGCTCGTCAGAAATCCGCTCAAATCGCCATCTGGTTGCTCTCAGTCGGAGTTGCTTCAGGTCGCCGACGGTTTGCTGTGCTCGCGACGACTTTGACAGGTGATGGTTCTGCTTCTCCGGCCATAGTGACGAGCGTGATGGAGGGGATGATTCGATCGAGTTCAAACCTGAGATTTTCTCTCTTCTTCCTTCTATTGCGCGACGGAAAACGAGAGGAAGAGGGAGAATGAGAAGGTTGCGGGCGTGCTTGATAGAGAGAGAGATTAGGGTACAGATCAATTGACTCAGTTTTATTTTTGCTCATTAAGACACACCAAAAATATTTGGGTCGGTCCGAGTTAGTGGGCCGAGAATATAAGAGCTTTTAAAAACTGTTGGGCCGGTTTTTAGCAAAATGTCTGAACCGGTATTGGGTCATTGGGCCAATTCGCGACATTAAATCGGCTCACGGGCTCGGTTTCGGTTCACTCGGGTATTTTCGGGCTCAAATCCGGTTTAAACGCACGATAAAAAAAATAAACCGAACAATATATATATTTTACATATATATATTAATACACATTTTTCACATTTAATAATTTAATAAATCACGAAAGTCAATTAGACAATTAGAGATTTTGCATTTAATCACATTTTGGCAATAAATAATATTATGGCATTCAAGAAAAATAAATATAAATATTATCACAAAAATAATAATAACAATAAAAATAAAAATAATATTCTCAAATAATCCACAATTAAATGGGGCATTACACAAGCTTCGACCTACGTCCTTTCTGATTTTTCTATCGTCAATCCGGACTACCAGGTGGGTTACTTATTCTAAAATACCTGTGCAATGTGTGTTTAAATATGTTTTTTGATTTGGTGTGATCTATGTATGAACGTAAACATGTAGCCTATTGATGTGAGTTGTTACGGCCGTCGGTACGGTTGTCCCCGTCGATGTAATATGGTTGCCCGTTGCGAGGCAAGTTTCCTTAAGACCTAAAGAAAGGCCGTGTCCTTGCGTGGCACGTATTCTCGCCGTTAGGGTAATGAATCTACTTTCCGCGACTAATGAAAGATGTGTACACAAGAGTATTTATGTTTATGTTATGTTGGAGATGAAACATATGTGATATTGTTTATGTTCATGCTGCGACCATGCCTATTTAACATATTATAAAATGTGCATTGCATAGTGTGAGCATTATCATCTTATGCTCACTTCCATCTGCTCTTAACGGATGCAGGTTAAGCAGTCGCGCGTTACGAGACAAGACGAGTGGTGGTATTGCCTGTTATTTATGCTTATTAATTTGCTTCCGCTTTTTCATGAACTTATGTTGGTTTATTTGAACATGATGGTTGTTTGGATTTTGAAAACATGTTGTTTTTGAAAACGTTGTGGATTTGGTTTATGTTGAGAAACCTATCTTGATATTTATCACGTTTATGTTTATAATTTATATGGTTGAGAATATGATTATGGTTTAAATGGTTAATGAAAACCGTTGGAAAATCGGGTAATGAATCCCCGTAGTTCAGATATGACTTAAACTGTATTTTGAAAAGAATGAGTAACGCCAAAAAGTTTATGATTCGAAAAATGAATTTCGAAAATTTTTACCTTGATCTTTTGAAAAACCATGGATTTTCTTTAAAAATCAATTGGGGCGTTACATAAAAACTATTAACAAGTGTCAAATAACTTGCCCATTACATGAGATAGACGTGAGGTCACTTAAGGTATTTGGAACATACAAACTGGTTCTAGGAACCTTTCTACACCTCCATGTTGAAACTCATTTTGTTCTGTTGATCCTCACTTTGTACGGTTGATGGTTATGCTTAGGATAAGACTGAGAGGTAACTAGAGTGATCGGCTACAGTGCTTCTTGGTTGGTCAAATTCTTGCTTCAGAAAGGGTACATTGTCAAGGCCTCTGTTCGTGATCCCGGTGAGTTCCCTTGATATTTTCTCTCTTTTTTTTTGTGTTTTCGCTTTGTTTTTCTAACAATCAATCATGGTAATAAACGTCAGATTTGATGGTTTTTCTTTTTGTGACCTTTTGTTTTATGTGTGTAATTGCAAGAGATTAATGTTTTACAGTCGGCTTTGCATTTCATCGCATGTCAAGAATTATTGTAGAAATTGAGATATAAATGGATGAAATTTTGTCGTCATGATCTATGGTGTGTGTGTTTCTGTCTAGTTTTGCTGAGAGAGGGGATGTAAATGGAGTTTTACTATTGAGAATTAGTTGAAAATAGAAACCTATAGATCATCTTTGTCCTACTGGTAGTCATATATAAATATAGACCTTAGCTTTTTTGATTTCCCAAGTTAACTGTTATTAATTTGAAAATCTCTTAATAATTATATCTGTCCTGGCAGAATGAATGCAGATGTTATTGCTTCTCATTTTAGTGTTTTGAGTTACTATTAATTAGATATCTTAATTAACAAATCTACATTATTACAGCATAAAGAGCAGGTTCATGCATTTAGCTAACTATTTTGTGATCTATAAGTTGATTGTGCTGCTATTAGATTGTCTAGTAATGCCTATTTGAGGTTATAAGAGAAAAAGGATTATTTTTTTTCCTATTAATAAAGAACTATAATGAGAGGTTTATATAGAGAGGTTTATTTTGAACGTATACGAGAAAAAGATTATTTTGGACTAAATCTATATTTGCTTGATAACTTGAGATTTATAAATAATTAAATGTTACAAGATTTAGTTTATGTAACTTGTTAGGGGTTCATGCTTTAATTTCCTAATAGAAAATACTTTAAGATCCTTGAGATGACCCTCTTGATAGGGTTTTAATGGTTGATCCCAAAAATGTGATATGTAGGATATTTAGGTAGTTACTTTGATATGCATACTTTGAGATAAAGGTGAGATAAAGTTGCATATGCAGTTAGTTTGTTTTTTTTTTTTTTTTTCCGAAACGATAGATTTTATACCTCAAAAAATAAATGTACAACCCGGGTTAAAAAGCCCGATACAAGGTCCCGAGGGACAGAAACATGCACCCGAAGTGCAATAAACCTACTAAAGTAGAAGGGATAAAGTACAACTCCCGACTTTTGGGAAAACCGGCGAGTTGCTTCTCTATACCTAGCTTCCAAAACAACAGGCAAAAAGCGATGACCACTGTCCTACTCGGCCTAGCCAAAGCTACTCCACAAAAGAACACAAAAGGAACAAAGCTAACGAAGCTAACTCAAGCTACTAGAAATAAAACAAAAAACAAAGGAACACCAGCAGATCAGAAAAACAAACTAACAAACAGCAATGCAAAACCGACCACACACCCAAACCAAAAGAAGCTTCAGCCCCGCATCCTCTTAACACTGAGTTACTTCAACAGACACCACGAGCTCATAGCCCCTCGGAACAGCAGGTCTCAGCAAAAGATCAGTACAGCAGAATCAGACAAACAGATGCGCCACCCACCAATAGAAATCAGAAATCCACAAACAAGCTTCCAGTAGCAGAAGATCAGTCATGGTTGAGAGAGTGAACTGGTGTATTCTGACCAGTTAAGGAGAGCAGTTTGCACAATGAATAGTTCTGGCTTTTTGATTTTCTGAAAAGTCCAAAGGTTTCTAGCCTTCCAGATTTCCAGAGTATATAAGCTGTGAGCTGAAGCCTAGCATTGGACAGAGCTGAGTGCCCAAGTGTGGAAATATGAGTCCAACAGGTTTTAAAGGATGACGTATCTTGATTTTGGAAATCCCATGACAATGGTGACAGCTTCCAAATTGATCTGGCACGGGAGCAGTTGAGAAGAATGTGCTCAACAGTCTCTACTCCATCCCCACAACCTCTGCAAGTGATGTCAATATCAATTCTTCTTTTCCAAAGGTTAGCAGCTACTGGGAGAGTTTCAGTGGCACATTTCCAAAGGAAATGTTTTATCTTGCCTTGAATCTTGAGGGACCAGCTCTTTTTCCTCATACCAACTGTGACTTTGTTGTTTGAATTGCTTTCTGCAAGATCCAGGGAGGACCATTTGCCTTCCATTAGGCTTGAGTACACTTGAGAGACAGTGAGAGGGTTGTTTGAGGGTGAACCCTCCCAAATCAGCTTATCAACACCATGGGGATCAAGTCCACTAATCTTAAGAATTGCATTCACTTCTGAAGGAGAGAAATGAAAGTTGAGTGTGTTGATGTCATAGTGTCTACCTGTCTCATCCAAGAGTTCCTGCACCCATTTCAGACCTCTTTGAGTTTTCCTGCTGACATGATTAATGAGTTTTGGGATAGAGGGAATCCAAGGTTGCTTCCAAATATCTATCTTTCTGCCATTCTTAATGTCATATCTGAGGCCACCATGCTTTGAGCTCAAAAGCAGAGAGTCTCTTACCTGGAGCCAACTGTTCCAAAGCCATGAGTTACCTTGCTTGTTGGTAATGTTGAAGAAGTTATCTCTATGGAAGTATCTCGCCTTCAAGACTTTACTGACAAGTAGATTGGGCTTAGTAAGGATCCTCCAAATTTGTTTAGTGATGAGGGCCTGATTCACGAGGTTGATGTCCTTGAAGTCTAGTCCACCTTTGTCTTTTGGAACTGTGATTGATTTCCATGATTTCCAATGAATGCTCTGTTTGCTTTGGTCATCATTACTCCACCAGAACTCAGCAATAGCTTTGTCAATGTTTGCTTTGGTGGCTTTAGGAATGAAGAAGCATGACATTGTATAAATGGGCAGAGCACTCTTCCCTGCAGCAGACAGAAACTTTGTTTTCCAGTTCATAATCCTACTTATAACAGATTTTTCCACATAAGCAAAAGTGTCAATTTTAGACTTTCCCAACCCTAGAGGTAGCCCAAGGTATTTAGAGGAGGAATGAACAGGAATGCCATGCAGAGTATTACAGATTTGAGACTGAATATGGTGGGGGGTATTTTTATTGAAGAAAATAGAGGACTTGGAGAGATTGACAGATTGGCCTGTGAAATTTTGGTATTTATTGAGAATTTCTAGCAAGAGGAGGGCTTGTTCAGTGGTGGCTTGGGAAAAGAGTAGTGTGTCATCAACAAAGAGAATGTGGGTGAGATTGGGGCTATGTCTACTGATTTTGAGACCTTTCCAGTTGCCCATATCATCTTCTTTTTTAATCAAGCTGGAGAAGATTTCAGAGATTAAAATGAAAATGTAGGGAGACAGTGGGTCTCCCTTCCTAATACCTCTTTTAGCTTGAACAAACCTAGAGGGAGAGCCATTAATATTAAGATAAAAACAGGTGGAGGATAAACAAGACATAATCCAGTTAATGAAATGAGAATCAAAACCCAGCCTACAAAGAATTTGGCTGATACAGGGCCATTCTACCCTGTCAAAAGCTTTGGACTTGTCCAATTTAATAGCCATGTAAAAAGTATTGCCAGATCTATGCCTTTTGAGAAAATTCAAATATTCATGGGCAATAATAACATTATCTAGAATATATCTATCTGGAATAAAAGCTGATTGGCTATCACTAATACAAAGAGAAAGCCAATTTTTGAGCCTATTGGCAAGAATTTTAGAAATAGTTTTATAGAAAACACTACAGAGACTAATAGGTCTGTAGTGAGAGACAAAAATAGGATTTTGGATTTTGGGAATTAGAGTAATAAGAGTATGGTTAAGGCTTTTAAGAATTCTGCCTGATTCAAAAAAACTAGAGACAGAGGAGCAAAAGTCAAGCTTGATAATATCCCAGAAACATTGGAAGAAAGAAGAGGACATACCATACCATCAAGGCCAGGGGCTTTATTGCTATCAATGCTGAGGAGGGAATCCTTGATTTCTGATTCATCCACCATGATTAACATCTCATTATTCATCTTAGTTGTGATGACTGGTTGGATATTTGTGAGGAGTTGCTGCCCACCTGAGGAGCCCTCAGAAGTGAAAAGCTTGGTGTAAAATTCTTCAATACACTCAATTATCTCCTCAGTAGTGGTACAGTGAGTACCATCTTCCTTGAGCAGCTTAGAAATGTTATTAATTTTCCTCCTCTGAGCAGTCTGGGCATGGAAGTACTTGAAATTTTTATCACCATGTTGTAGCCATGAGATTCTGGATTTTTGCCTCCAGAATTGTTCTTCCAATTGGTTCTCAGAGTTCAGCTCTCTTTTGTTATCTTCCCAAAGTTGCCAATCTCTGTCCTCACCTACTAGTCTTTGCTGCTCAAGTGAAGAGTGAAGTTGATCCTGCTTTTTCTTCCTGTCTGAGTTCAAATCTTTGCTCCATTTTAGGACTTCAACCCTAGTATTCTTGATTTTGGATTGCAGGTTGAACATGGGAGTGCCATTGTTGGAATTAGACCAGGCTGAATCAACTACCTCTTGGATACCAGGTGTTGAGACCCATCTCTGGTCAAAGATGAATCTTTTCTTTGAGGGAGTTTGTGCAGAATGAGGTTTCAAGAGAAGCAAGTTGTGATCAGATGATGATCTGAAGACATTGAGTGCATTAGCAGATAAATAATGGGCAGCCCAGCTGATAGATGCAAAAACCCTGTCCAACCTTTCTTCAACATAACCCTCTGCTGACTTGCAGTTTTCCCAAGTATATTGGGGGCCCGGAAGTCCCAAGTCTTGCCCTCCCAGATTATCGATGAACCCATTAAAAGGTTTGAATGAAGAGTTAGCACTGGTTCTACCACCTTTTTTATCTTCATGTCCTGTGATCTCGTTCCAATCACCCCCAACAAACCAAAAATCTCCCCAATTCTGCTTTGCTAGCAACAAAAAATCTCTCTGATCAAGTCTAGTAGCATGGTCTGTACTAGCATAAATAAAAATACCCCAGCAGGCTGCTTTCAAGTTAGGGTCCCAGAATTTCACTTGAATACAAAAGGAATTTTTAAGGATATGCAAAATAGAAATGGAAGAGTTCCAAAAAAGGAGAAGATCTCTGCTCTTACCATTTGGTTCAAAAGAAGACCAGTTATCTCCTATACCTAGGTTTCTGCAAACAGTTCTAATGAAAGAGTCTTT
>BKCP01004962.1:462579-477143 GCA_008636005.1 Striga asiatica | reverse complement strand
TGGAGTCTGACATACTCCTTGAGTTGGGAAACTGTAGAGGGGCCACCCAACCCTCTACAGTTCCAGAAAATGGTGTTCATTGATGGGGATGGGGCCATTCAGGGCTGGCCTCCCTCACCACATCTGAAGAAAGTTTCTGTTTTTTGGGACATTGCAAATCTGGAATATCAGGCATCTCAGGATAAGTAGATTGAGGATCAAGAATTGTGGAACTGGAGAGTTGTCTTTTGCCTATTGTGGGAAAAGCATGAGTAGTTGGGTTGGAGGCTGATGTGGGTGTGGGGGTGTTTTTCCTTTTCCATGTTTTTAGTTTTTTAGGAGGAGATATGCTCTGTGGGTTTTCAGATGGAAGGGATGTAGTTTGAGAGAGGTTGACTAATGGGCTTAGAGGTTCTTCTGTCATGATGGCATCAGTGAGGAGGATAGGTACAGGTGAATTTTGAGTTGTTATTAGAGGTTTAGGAAGAGAAGAGGCTTTAAGAGGATCAGTAGCCTAGTTCTGAGGAGGGTCCTTGCTGTTGAGATTTGCGGGTTCAGATGTTTGGGTGGGCTGTATAGAAGGGGAAGATAGTTTAGAGGGGGAAGAAGCACTAGGAATAGGGGAGTCTGGGTTTAAGTTTTGAGGGGAGTAAGTGTATAGGCTTTGGTATTCAAAAGCCTTTAGCCAGTTCCCATATAACCCTTCTTTCATAGTCCCATTAGTGATATCTTGAGATCTGATCTCGCAGTTCCTGTCAAGATGACCTAACAAGCCACAATAGAATCACAAGCTAACCAACTTCTCGTATTTGAATTCAACAAAAATTCTCCGGTTTTGAAGAAGGAGAGATGCACATCTGAGCAATGGTTGATCCAAGTCAATAGACACCAAAAGCCAAATGCATTTACCTGCCAACCATCCATTTTGAGGGATCGAGACATTCTTAACTTTGTTGAAGACACTTCCTATCTTAGCTCCCACCTCTGTTGAGCACCAGTCAAGGGGTAAATTCCATGCTTGCACCCATAGTTCAAGCTCTTTAAAGCTGGGATGATTGTCTTTTAAATCCTCCTGCCACTCTTTAAGAATTAGGAATTGATTTTCGAATGTCCATGTTGTGCCCTTGGTCACTTTGATATCATCAAACACGAACTAAAAGTAATTTGTGCTAAGTTCGCGAATAGATACCGAGGCTTTAATCTGCCAGATGATGCAGATTGCACGTCGTAGGCCGGGAAGTTGGGCTTTTTTTCTGGCCGTGTATTTTGCCAAATAAGCTTCGCTTGCAAACTTCCGCGCTATTATGTATATCTGTTGAATCTAGGGCAATCAATTTGGCCTCCTTTTCTGAGAGTTGAAAGGATGTTAACTTGTGAGCGATTTCTTCTTCCATAGCTGATGAATGAGATATTAATCACACATGATGCTGAAGAAATCTAGGTCCCTCCACAACCTAAAAAGCAAAAACCCAATGAAAATGGCGTGAGAATGAAATAAAAGGGAAAATCAAGGGTAGTAAGCAGAAGGAGAGTGATTGGTAAATGGGACTGATTTAAGAGAATAATCTCTACTAATCGTTTGTTTTATTTCTTGTTAAATTTAGATTTACATGATTGTTTGTTGTAATACGAAAATTATTTTTCAGGATGGTGTAGGTGAAGCAACAAATTTATAATCCATGGGTCTTGTTACCTCGGCATATTGATGATGACATTAAATTAATGGAGCTGATAAGTGAGGGTGGTGGCATTTATGATGGATATTTAGAAGATATCTAGACATTTTACTAATTTCTATAAACCATGTTTAGAATGTTGTGTTTTTGTTTTAGATGTGGATGGAAAGAGCTTTTTGTACATAGACATGATTATTGATTTAATTTATAAAACTTATTTGTAAATTTAATTGTCAAATAATATTCAATTATGAATTATTTAGTGATACCAAAAAGTATTATTTATAATGAAAAGTATTACATAAAAAAAGTTAAAAGTGTTGCAATAGGGACATGAAAGTGATACAATATAAAATAAAATGTTACACTTCAATTAAAAGTGCGATAGAAAAAATGTTGCATTTAATTAAGAAAGTTCTACATAAAGGTTATAGATAACACTTGAAATGTGTTACTTGAAAATGATGCAATAAGTTATTTAAGTAACATATAAAATAAGTGTTAGGAAAAGCTACATTATATGTTACCTTATAGAATAGGTAGCATAAGCAATTATAGCGCCAATAATTGTGCTACCTATCATTTATAGTAACATGTTTTAGTTATTAAGTATTATTTATATGGTGTTACTAAAGGCCATTTATGTTGTAGTAGCTTTGCATCTGCAAGGCACAAGCTGGGGACAAGAGATGGTTCAAAGGTGCCAGGAAGTTTGTAGAGAGTGCTGCAAGTTCTTTCAGTGTTGCTTGAAGAAGAAATTAGTAGGATTTAAAAGAAAAAAATCAAAATAAATAAAAAGAAAGTGAGGAGGGAATGTGAATGTTGTATGTAATTTTCATCTATTAAAATTTAAAACGTATAAAAGTGTTGACACTTTGATATAGCATCTTTGTAGCTCGGTTGGGTAGTCCTTAGCAGTGACAAAGGCGATCCTGAAAACCAAGTTGAGAATGAGCTTGGCAGAGATTGGACCGGTGATGAGAAAGTATAATGGTAAGATAGGTTTTTGAGTTCGGCCGCTCGCGTATGGCCGAGGTAGGTGTTTGAGCTAAGCAGCCTTGAAAGGACGAGCTAGGCATGGTGCGCAAGGGTAGCTGGTCCTAAGTGTAAAATGCGATCTGGATGTCGGGAGCTGGGCGCAGCCGAGCTGGGGTAGGAAAGCTGGTGGAAAGCTCGGCGTTGGTCGAGCTCATCTAACGATCTGTCACTGACGTATAGGTCATGGAGTCTTCTCTCTGTTGAGATTAGCATTGCCAAGAGGCGGGCGGAAGTAGAACTCTATTGGCAGTAGGAGTCTTCCTAGGTCACGGTTCTTCAACTATAAAAGGGAGAACATGTTTCTTTTTACACACAACACACACATTATATATAAATACGCTTTGTCTTCTATATCTGCTACTTCTCCCGAATTCTTCACTGACTTGGGCGTCGGAGTGTTTGCGCCGGGACCACCCCCGGCGTATTTGCAGGTTACCGGCGATTCAAGGAGGGCGGGTCGATTCGGAGAAGTGGTCCAGCGGTTCAAGACAATTTGACGTATCAAATTGGCGCCGTCTGTGGGGAGATTCAGTATCTATAACTTGAGATAAGAGGCTGATTTTTCTCACCAACATTCACCATGACTGATGACAACTTAAAGAAGAATCTGGTAAAAGACATGGATGAGGCATGGTGCGCAAGGGTAGCTGGTCCTAAGTGTAAAATGCGATCTGGATGTCGGGAGCTGGGCGCAGCCGAGCTTGGGTAGGAAAGCTGGTGGAAAGCTCGGCGTTGGCCGAGCTCATCTAACGATCTGTCACTAACGTATAGGTCATGGAGTCTTCCTCTCTTTTGAGATTAGCATTGCCAAGAGGCGGGCGGAAGTAGAACTCTATTGGCAGTAGGAGTCTTCCTAGGTCACGGTTCTTCAACTATAAAAGGGAGAACATGTTTCTTTTTATACACAACACACACATTATATATAAATACGCTTTGTCTTCTATATCTGCTACTTCTCCCGAATTCTTCACTGACTTGGGCGTCGGAGTGTTTGCGCCGGGACCACCCCCGGCGTATTTGCAGGTTACCGGCGATTCAAGGAGGGCGGGCCGATTCGGAGAAGGTCCAGCGGTTTAAGACAATTTGACGTATCAAATTGGCACCGTCTGTGGGAGTTTGGAGATGGACCCCCGCCGGGGTGGTCAAAGACTAGTTACGCCCAAGGAAACCTTACCGGCACTTGGTATCACCTCGACACCGGCAAAAGATACTCAAGGGCAGTCAGTGGCCCCAGAGGGATTGAGGGTGAGCTCGGCAGTCCCACTAAGGGGTAGTCAATCAGGTCGTCGGCGGATTCGGAAGTGGGGGTGGACCGACGGGTTCCTTGGATAATAGGTAAAGGGTCGCAGCAAGAGTAAACAATCCTCAAGAAAACAACCTCCCGGCGGGAGGAGGGGACCAGATGTTGCATATGACCAGAGCAGAGCTGGACAGGATTATTGCCGAGGAGATCAGACGAGCTCAAATTGTTGATAGAGGGGCTCTAGATGAACCAATCAGGCAGTCCGTACTCCAGCAGCAGGCTCTGCCCCCTCACCAGGCTCAGCGTAAGGAGAGGGGTGACGAGGACGAGGACAAGTTGGCAACCTCTCGGACTATCGCAACGACGCAACAAGAAGGATTAACTTTGGAAAGGTTGGCTTCCCAGATGCGGGAGTTACAAACACGGATGGAAGAGAAGAAGGCCCATAGTATCTCGTGCGCATCCTTTTACAAAAGAAGTGTTGAAAGGTGACCTGCCACATAATTTTAGGGAATTAAGCTTATCTTATGATGGGTCGACAGATCCAACGAGACACTTAAGGTCATTCGACAACATAGCGGTTCTACTCAGGTATAGTGATGCTGTCAGTTGCCGAGCTTTCCTGACGATGTTGAAAGGGTCAGCCCAAGATTGGTTCCACCAGCTGCCGGTTAGTTCTATCGATAGTTTTGAGAGGTTTAGTTCCCTGTTTTTAAACTAGTTTGCAAGTGCTATGAAGCATGAGAAGACGTATTTATCGCTAATCAACATGGAACAAAAAGAGGGGGAAAGCTTGCGGCAGTATGTTTCACGATACACTAAGGAGTGTGTGGAAGTTCCTTCCACCTCAGAGGAGATCAAGGCTGGAGGTCTCACACGGGGATTGATGCCAGGAAAATGCAGGGACTCATTGGCGAAGAGGCCGGCGAGGTCCTTCAACGAGCTTCTTGAAAGGTGTAGTAAGTATGTGAATATGGAGGAAGCAGAAGCTGATTTCATCCAAAATGACAAGACGAAGGCGAAGCAGGCAGAAGAGAAACCCCGTCAGAGCGACCGACGAGCTGACCAAAAAGAGTCCAGAGCTGAGGATCGATTCAAGGGTCCGAGGTATGAGCATTACAAGCCGCTTAATGCACCGCAACAGGAGATCCTGGAGATTATGGAGGAGCGAGGAGAGACCAAGTTGCTTGCACAACCTAAGTCTCTCCCCTTGCCACAAAACTTTTCTGCAGGAAATGATCGGTATTGTCGGTATCATCGCGACTATGGCCACTCCACCAATTTTTGCCGAGAATTGAAAGATGAAATTGAGCGGCTCATTAGGGTTGGACATTTGAAAGAATTTGTGATTAAGGATAAGGAGCACCAAGTGGAGCCCCACGAGGGGCGCGAGTCAGGTGATAAACGAAAAAAGACAGATGAGCAAACTGACAGGCCAGTGAAGAAGGGGGTAATCCACATGATCGCAGATGGCGGCTGCTGCTACGACCATGGAACATATTACATTTGAAGAAATATTATACATAGATGAAGACGTCTTATTTTTTATTGCTTTCATTTGTTTTTGTTATGTTTTAGCGAGACAAGTAATAAGATTGTATTTGACGTTTTATCAGCATGATTCTTTGCTTGTGTGGAATGTGTTAGAGCAAAAGCCTGTTAGTCTCGCTTAAGCTCGCGAAGTTAGGCGACGACCTTGTAGGGCGAAAGCCTGTAAGGCGATGACCTCTGTAGGGCGGAAGCCTGTTAATCTCGTTTAAGCTCGCGGAGCTAGGCGACGACCTTTGTAGGGCGCAAGCCTGTCAGGCTCGTCTAAGCTCGTGGAGCTAGGCGACGACCTTCGTAGGGCGAAACCCTGTTAGTCTCGTCTAAGCTCGCGGAGCTAGGCGACGACTGCTTTAGGGCGCAAGCCTGTTAGACTCGCTTAAGCTCACGGAGCTAGGCGACAACCTTCGCAGGGAGAAAGCCTGTCAGTCTCGTATAAGCTCGCGGAGCTAGGCGACGACTGCTCTAGGGCGCAAGCCTGTTAGTCTCGCTTAAGCTCACGGAGCTAGGCGACGACCTTCGTAGGGCGAGATCCTGTCAGTCTCGCTTAAGATCGCAGATCTAGGCGACAACCTTTGTAGGACGAAAGCATGTTATGATAATCGCGAGCTTGTCGAGCTTTGCGATGATATTGTGTAGGGCGCGAAGCCTGTTATGATAATCGCGAGCTTGTCAAGCTCGACGATGACGTTGTGTAGGGCGCGAAGCCTGTTATGATAATCGCGAGCTTGTCAAGCTCGGCGATGACGTTGTGTAGCGCGCGAAGCCTGTTATGATAATCGCGAGCTTCTTGAGCTCGGCGATGATGTTGTGAGGGTAAAAGCCTGTTGTGATAATCACGAGCTTGGCGAGCTCGGCGATGACGTTGTGAGGGCGAAAGCGTATTATGATAATCGCGAGCTTGTCAAGCTCGGCGATGACGTTGTGTACGGCGCGAAGCCTGTTATGATAATCGCGAGCTTGTCAAGCTCGGCGATGACATTGTGTAGGGCGCGAAGCCTGTTTTGATAATCGCGAGCTTGTCGAGCTCAGCAATAACGTTGTGTAGGTGAAAGCCTGTTGTGATAATCGCGAGCTTGGCGAGCTCGGCGATGACGTTGTAAGGGCGAAAGCCTATTATGATAATCGCGAGCTTGTCGAGCTCGGCGATGATATTGTGTAGGGCACGAAGCCTGTTATGATAATCGCAAGCTTGTCAAGCTCGGTGCTGACGTTGTGTAGGGCGCGAATCCTGTTATGATAATCGTGAGCTTGTCAAGCTCGGAGATGACGTTGTGTAGGGCGCGAAGCCTGTTATGATAATCGCGAGATTGTCGAGCTCGGCGATGACGTTGTGAGGGTAAAAGCCTGTTGTGATAATCACGAGCTTGGCGAGCTCGGCGATGACGTTGTGAGGGCGAAAGCGTATTATGATAATCGCGAGCTTGTCAAGCTCGGCGATGAAGTTGTGTAGGGCGCGAAGCCTGTTATGATAATCGCGAGCTTGTCAAGCTCGGCGATGACATTGTGTAGGGCGCGAAGCCTGTTTTGATAATCGCGAGCTAGTCGAGCTCGGCGATAACGTTGTGTAGGTGAAAGCCTGTTGTGATAATCGCGAGCTTGGCGAGCTCGGCGATGACGTTGTGAGGACGAAAGCCTATTATGATAATCGCGAGCTTTTCAAGCTCGGCGATGATATTGTGTAGGGCACGAAGCCTGTTATAATAATCGCCAGCTTGTCAAGCTCGGGGATGACGTTGTGTAGGGCGCGAATCCTATTATGATAAGACGTTGTGTAGGGCGCGAAGCCTGTTATGATAATCGCGAGCTTGTCGAGCTCGGCGATGACGTTGTGAGGGTGAAAGCCTGTTGTGATAATCGCGGGCTTGTTGAGCTCGGTGATGATGTTGTGAGGACAAAATCCTGTTGTGATAATAGCGAGCCTGGCGAGCTCGGCGATCCAATTGTAGGAGCGAAAGCCAGTTCAACGAATCGCAAGCTAGTTGAGCTCGGCGACGATGTTGAAAGGAGAAATGCCTATGCCAAAATTCGTAACTCCACTAAGACTTGGTGATGTATGTTATGAAAATATATAAGCTTGTTATGCTTAGCGGCAAGTCTCTCAAGCAGAAAGCTTGTTCATGGTTATTGAGCTCGGCCGCGAAGGAAAAGGATTGATAAATTATCCTGAACATTTTGTGGACTGGTCGAGCATACTTGTATTGTTCCTAGCCTGGTAAGAGTTTATACTCATCACCGAATTAAGGAAAGGAAGGTCGGTATGGATCTTGTTAAGACGAATCCTTGACAGTTGACGAGGAAAGTGCCATTTACAAACACATTTGACATAGTATAGAAAATAAACCAAACATTCGATTAAAAGACAAAGTTCAGGTGGTCTGCAAATCATGCTTACAAAAGGATTCAGTTCAAGGATCTAAAACAAAAGATAGAAAAAGGCATTAGCCCATAACATGATGATTAAAGAAGCAAACAAGCAGCATCCTACGAAGACTGTGGAGATTCCTCCTCGTCACCCTCGTCCTCGTCATCATCCTCAGCATCATTGTTCATTTTGGCCTTTTCTTGGCAATATCGAGAACGGGTTTCCACTATGGAAAGTCAGCAGGTTGGCTCTTGTCACGTCCCACCCGACAATATCGGGAAGGCTAGGCGCCATAGCAGCTGCGTCCACGGTACCAGCGTATCTCTCGCCTTAGCTTGCTCAAACGTGCGTTGCACCCCCTCATTGAAGTATTGGCAGGCGGGGCTGAGCTTGTCGAGGAAAGCGGTCGTGTGCTTATAGTATCCTAGCAGCTCGGCCCGATAGTGCTCAAGGAAACGAGTACCGCGGACTAAGAAGAGAAAGGAGTTCGCGCCAGCAGAGCGAGCTGAGGCTACGCGCTCGTCTGTGCTGGGCGGTGAGCTGGTCGACCTCTTCATTTTTACGTTCAAGTGCTTCTTTCATACTCGCCATCTCGGTCTTCACTGTGGCAAGTTCGCTTTGGAGTGGTTTAACCTCCGAGGTGCCCTATATTTCTTCGTGGAGTATTGGTGCCAAAGCAGCTAGCGACTGTACAAAAAAAAATGTTAAGGGTGATATAGTTATGAGGTTTGAATAAGTAGCTCGGCGGGGTTACCTGGACTAGGTGGAATAAGCCAATGGAAGCCCGCACTTGGCTGTCTTCCCAGTGGGCGGTTTCCTCTTCGGGAAAGATAGAAAGTGGGTAGGCAGCAGCCGAGCTAGTATCATTGTTGCCAGGAAAGGATTTCGGACGTGTAAGAGCGGTTTTCAGGCTAGAATTCGGTTGAGGGGACTCGTTGCCCTTCTCCTTTTCCGGGGCAGTTTTGTCATTCTTCAAAGCTTTAGGGTGCTTTTTTTGTCTATTTTTGGGAAGGTTGGCGGCTGGATTGACGTTTCTTTTTGGCGCCTAGGGCGTCTGGTCGGCAATAAGATTCTGCGGATTCGCGGTGGAGGCGAGGTCGGCATTAGGATCGGTCTGTTGGGATGATGATGTGAGAAATGAAGTTGATAAGAGTGATGGGGGTTTTGTATTTATAGGAAAGATATGTGGGATAGAAGTTGAAGGGGCAATCGATCAGGACTGTCCGTTTAAGGTGCAATCCATGGTGGAGAATGAAGGAG
Source organism: Striga asiatica (assembly GCA_008636005.1). NCBI lineage: Eukaryota > Viridiplantae > Streptophyta > Magnoliopsida > Lamiales > Orobanchaceae > Striga > Striga asiatica. The sequence continues at coordinate 468,037 of BKCP01004962.1, read as the reverse complement.
TGTTGAGGAAGTTTGGGAGGCTCTACGAGGAATTCATCACAATCGTTCAATTTGAAATGGATTGGACGGCTAGGATGATCTGGGTATGACAAGCTAGTAGCAGGTGCCAGCTACTTAGGTGCGGCAGACGAGGTTTAAAGGCATCATTGCCGGGTACTTAGACCGATGATCACGTGACGGAGCTTGTTGGGCTATGACTGGATGAGCTTGGATCGCTGATGACGTGACGAGCTCATAGAGGTAATGGTATGCCGAGCCCGGATCGAGGACGATGGGACGTGACGAGCTCGTCGGGATGGTGACGTGACGAGATCAGACCGATGATGACGTGACGGAGCTCGTCGGGACTGTGACTTGACGAGCTCGGATCGATGATGACGTGACGAGCTCGTAATGAGGTCGTGGTTTTGAGGATCTTTGATATGACAAACCCAGTTTCCCTGATATGACGATCTTGCGGTTCTTCGATGCGCCGAGCTCGCAGATGTTCGATGTGACGAGCTCGCGATTCTGTTGAAGTGACGAGCTCGTGATTTGCGATGGATGAGCTCGTGTTTTTGCAGGGTGACGACCTTGTGGTTTTTTCGATAGGCTGAGTTTTTGGTTTGGTGATGTGATGAGTCCGTGATTTGACGAGGAGACAAGCTCGTAATTTTGCAAGGTGACGAGCTGATGACTTCGATTTGGGACAAGCTCCTAATGTTTTTGAAAATGACGAGCTCATTATTACGGTGTTATGACGAGCTCATGTTGATTTCAATATGACGAGCTCATATTGATGTCAATATGACGAGCTCATGGCGATATGATGAGCTCATATTGATTTAGATGTGACGAGCTCATATAAGTAATGAAATGACGAGCTCATTTGTAGCTATGATGAGCTTCACGTAGCTATGATGTGGCGAGCTTATGATGCTAAGGGAGTGACAGGCACGCGTGACTTGGAGGATGACGAGCTCGTAATTTTACAATTAGACGAGCTAACGGCTTTGCGAAGTGACGAGCTCATGGCGTTGGTGAAGTGACGAGATCCCAGAGAGTGACGAGCTCGGCAAAGGCCATGACATAATGAACGCAGAGGTGATGATATGACGAGCTCTGAGAGGTTAAGATGTGACGAGCTCGTTGAGAACGTAACCAAACTAGCTCGCTGAGATTGTGAAATGACGAGCTCGCAGAGGCGGTGATGTGACGAGCTGGATGGGATGCGCGACGATCTGACACTGAGACCTTGGGAATAATTCCTTGGACGACCTGCGACCTACGGCTGTTCGTCCTCGAAATTCGGGGGGCTAGATGATATAGCATCTTTGTAGCTCGGTTGGGTAGTTCTTAGCTGTGGCAAAGGCGATGCTGAAAACCGAGTTGAGAATGAGCTTGGCAGAGATTGGACCGGTGATGGGAAAGTATAATGGTAAGAAAGGTTTTTGAGTTCGGCCGCTCGCGTATGGCCGAGGTAGGTGTTTGAGCTAAGCAGCCTTGAAAGGACGAGCTAGGCATGGTGCGCAAGGGTAGCTGGTCCTAAGTGTAAAATGCGTTCTGGATGTCGGGAGCTAGGCGCAGCCGAGCTGGGGTAGGAAAGCTAGTGGAAAGCTCGGCGTTGGCCGAGCTCATCTAACGATCTGTCACTGACGTATAGGTCATGGAGTCTTCCTCTCTGTTGAGATTAGCATTGCTAAGAGGCGGGCGGAAGTAGAACTCTATTGGCAGTAGGAGTCTTCCTAGGTCACGGTTCTTCAACTATAAAAAGGAGAACATGTTTCTTTTTACACACAACACACACATTATATATAAATACGCTTTGTCTTCTATATCTGCTACTTCTCCCGAATTCTTCACTGACTTGGGCGTCGGAGTGTTTGCGCCGGGACCACCCCCGACGTATTTGCAGGTTACCGGCGATTCAAGGAGGGCGGGTCGATTCGGAGAAGTGGTCCAGTGGTTCAAGACAATTTGACGTATCACACTTGATATGCACCAATATTGAGTTGGTGTTTGAACCTTTTTTTTTGTGCCCAACTGAGTGTCAGAGGTGTCAAGTTATGTGCAAATGTGTTACTTCCAAAATTTACGACTCTTTCTTTTTTTCCCTTTTAGCAGTTAGCATAATGCCTTTTGTTCAAAGACTTAAACGAAACGAAACCTTGCAAACACATCTATGTTCGGCTCGTGCAAGTTTTAGCTCAACCTATTCATCGACTTAAATGAGTCAAGCTTAAACATTTAATTGAGTTTTTTTATTAAAATCAATTGTACATTTAATATTCTCATATAAGATTTTAGATTTATTAAACGAGTTTATTAAACGAGTGAAACTTTCGTGTAATAATGGATCACTTGTTAAACTTATGCCTTACACGAAATATATCACATTACATTACAATTACAAATGAATGGGTCATTTTGTTGATAGATTTTCTTTTCAAGATCTTTATTGTCTGCAAAAGCTACCTAATTTCGTAATTGTATCTGCCACACATATGACACAATAGTAGGGAAATGAGATTCCCAATGTTAATCTAATATTATTAAGAAAGAGTGTATTTGTTTAGATTCTTGAACACGTACGTTTTTCATATTTAAAAATTCTAGTGTATTTGATTTAATTTTGTTTATTTTAAATTTTTAAAAGTTTGAAGCTAGTTATTTGAGATTTAAAGTCAGTAAAAGTCTGAAGATTTTTTAAAACTAGGAAGGTAATTTAATTTCGTAAAACTTTTTAAAAACTCAAATAAATACAAGTGGACTTTTAAAAATTCCAGATTAAATACATCTAGATTTTAAAATTCCAAAAAAATAAGTCTTTAAAAAAAATCCAGGATATATAAATACACCACGATTTTCAAATGAATACACCACGATCCTTACACCACCAAATATTCCTATTGACTAGAATGTTGTGCCATATATAAACCCTAAGAATTGCCAAAGACAAAATAGCCACAGCAACTAATTAAACAAGGCTAAGTACAAATGAAAGTTTGACAATCATATCAAAGAGAGATAAGTGAAAAGACAAGCATCCGAATTAGGGAAATGGTAGTCGGCATAATTAGCTTTACGGTTTTGCTTGCATTTCTTGATTTATCCGTAGTTGAGGGAAAATATATCCATTATCCGGTTCTTGCGCCGGTTCGTTACCCGAGACATCCACCACCGGCATTTTCAAAAACCCCTTATAGAAGGAGTTGCAATCCGGCTGAGAGATGCCGGGGCAACCCACCACAGTCGATCAACAAAAGTTTTCTAAAATTAATTTTGCACGTGTGCCGCGACCAAAATGACATGTTTGATCTAGGTTTACTTATGAAATATTGGAATTTAAACTGATATATATATATATATATATATATATATTTTAAAGGTTATATATATATATATCAATGTTTTCAATAGCATTTTTTCGCGCGCTACAGAGCGCGCTATTGCGCAATTTCACCTGTTATCGCGACATAGCGTGAGTAAATTTGCGTTCTTCCCAAAAAGCGGCCGCTAAATATGATGTGGCAGGTTATATGCGCTATTCGTTACGCTATTTACGCAATTGCTCAAATTACTCACGCTATTTGGAAAGGTAAATAGATAAGAGAAAAAAAGAAAGAAAGATGCGGCAGAAAGGATCCGTCGACGGCATCTCGCTTAGGCTGCCGGAGGAGGAGCGCCAACGCCGCATAGATTTCGTGCCGGAGGAGTCCACCATCAAGATCGACCACGTCGAGGCTCTGCAAATTTTCGAAGAAGAGGGCTGGAGTGAAGAAGCTCCGCAACTTTACTGTTGAATTTTTAAGAGTCTTTTTGAGAGTGATGACAAAAACTTCTTTCTCTTCAATTATTAATTTTTGGGAAAGTTCGAGACACATGGCTTTAAATCTTAACTTATTGCATTTTAATTTAAAAAAAAAAGGCAGCGGGCAATTGAGAAAAGGATGAGTACTGGACAAGACAAAAGATATAGAAAAATAATTGGACCAAATTTATTGAATACAATTACTTATTGAATGTAATTTTGTATATTAATACTAATTTTGTGATTGAGGAGTATTTAAGTTCATTTATTTTATTATCTATTTGGTTTATAAATATATATTTATTATTTTTTCTTTAAATATGAATTGCTCGAATTACCAACGCTATACGCTACGCTATGTACGCTACGCAACGTTGAGACCAAAACGCGATGAATAACGCTATACGCTATTTAAAACACTGATATATATATATTGTAAAGGAAAGTGTGATTTAATTTTTAATGTATCAAATGATGATCATGAAGAATAATAACCTTGTGTTCTTGTTGCATATATTATGTTGATTATTATAATCGTCTTGATTCTATAGAACTATGCACTACCAAAATAAGGGATGAGAAATTTTGATTAACATTGGAAGATCTCTAATGCTAAGAACATATCACAATCATATATGTCGTTGCATGTACTTGTTGATGAGATGAACGAGCAATTTTTGCTTTAATTTGGAAATTAAGGACATTGAATGTAATTAATTTGAAGGCAGCACCTAATTATATATTTATATCATCCAGAGTATAATTTCTTTTTATTTAATATATATGTAAATTGTTACGCTGCAAACCGTTGTACGTGCGAGACCGAAATTTAGATGCTTATGCATTATTTTGCAATTAATTAGTCGTGCAATTTCATGACCATATTGCAACACCCCTAAAAAATTAATGGTAGGGAATTAAAATCACATTCTAATGAGAAACGATATCCGATGACAAATCCAATAATTAGAGTAAATAAATATATATCTTAGTTAGAAACACGTTTTGATAAGAAATAATAAGTTGAAAGGAAACATTCCAAAACTCTTCAAGATTGTGATTTAACCTAATTGTCGTCTATTTAAACACACACATGCACCAAGTCTTTGTCATCACAAGTTCCAACAACAATAAAAAAAAATACTATATCGTTAATTATAATTATCAATATGGCAAGGCTGTCAATGGCGGTGTTACTGGCCGTGATGCTGCTCGTGTTGACCGGTTTTCATTCGTCATCAGCTGGAAGGTCAATTTCAAAGGTGATAGGTGCCCCGGCCCTTGGAAGAGGTGGTGCTACTCCGGGCCCTCCAACGGGCCCCGCAAACCCGTACCATAGAGTCTGTAGAAAGGTCGACAAATGTCGTGTACCGGCGGCCGGGCCTGAGGTTGATGAACTAGTTAATTAGTTAATTAGTGACACGAATTATATATATATATATATATATATTAAATTGATTCTATAGTTAATTTTGTTCTATTAATTATTTATGTCTAGATTGATACTAGACTTTACTTTTGGTACAATATCAATATATTGTCATAGTAATTAATTAGTTGGTGGATTGAAATTGGTATAATATAAGTTTATTTTGGGTGTTTAATTATTTCGAGTACTCTCAGCTCAGTATTGTTTCTTATCAGTTTTTTTTTATAATATGGTGCAAG
>BKCP01004962.1:420348-454038 GCA_008636005.1 Striga asiatica | reverse complement strand
CNNCTATAAACCAACTTGGTAATCCTTCAATCTTCTTCAGCAATGGTCCGAATCACCAATGGATTTAGCACTGCTAAAAATCCAAAAATTCTATTCTTTTCTCCCTCTTAATATCATAAAGAGAATTTATCGAGCTCGAGTAGAAAGATTGAGAATACTCATGCTCAATAATATCCCAAATTATATAAGATGGCTGATTGAAGCAAAAGTTCGTGTATCTGGCGAGTATCCCAATGCATACAAGTATCTGTCAGGTATGGGTAAAAGCACTTTTGCGAAGAAACGTAGAGCAAAAAGAATAGGCGGCTGCTATAAATGTGCTCGCTGGAACTGTGACTCTCGCTGTACTTCTTTGGGCTTTGTGTCAAATAATCGAGAAGATAAAATAACTTTCATCAAGAATAGCTTGAGTAAGGAATCTCTGGATCAAAATATTCAGCAGATTCTTGATACACATTCTAGTGGATATGTGCATCGAGAAATGATGTCTTTATGGCTTCTGTTCAAACATGAAGAAAAACTCTATAGTCTGGAAAATATTATTCCCAATTATCATGTTTGTCAACATTGTTCTTGATAGTACCAAAGTACTGTATATAAATCTTATCGCTTCTGACAGATAAGAGTCATTTAAGACTCAATTGCTTTCTTGTCGGAACTTCTCTTCTTTAAAAGGCAAATCTATCTTCTTAGCCAATTATCTCTCACAATAAATGGCTACTGCCGAGTCTTCTCAAGGTTCTAAACTTCTTCAGCCCCTCAGAACTGTGTGCATTCTTGGTGGTTCTAAATTTGTAAATGTTACTCACAACATTTATGTTGTAAGCCAACTGGTGAAAGAATTGGGGAAACATAACATCAACATATTTTATGGAGGAACTAGTATCTATTTCTTTAGCAACCTCTTAATGGCTGCTAAATGCTTCGACATCCAGGTGAGAAGTATCCTTCCTTTTTATCTCACTTCATCAAAGGTGGTCAAAGATTCTGCTACTTTGATGATAACTCTTTCAATTTATGATTGCTTGATGTCTATGATATCTAGTTGTGATGCTTTCATCATTCTTCCTGGTGGATATTGTTTGTAGTATTTTTGGGCATGTGGTAACCGAGTTACCCGACTCGGGTCGTTCTCAAAGGAAGGCTCTTCGGAGCTTCGTTCACTATCTAGTCGTCAATTCACACAACCGAAAATAAGGTCCTAAACATTCTACTCGCTTGATTGTGGGTTGATTACACTAAATTATTCTAATAATTTAAAAGCAATTAATGAAAAAGCAAGAATCGAAAGAAATGTCGAACTTTGGTTGCACGGAGTCTCCACACTTGACGAAAATAAAAACAACAAAAAGAAAACATGCGAGCCTAGTGATCCTAGGTATCCGAACACGAGCCTTCTACACTAGATCATCCCGCTTCGAGAAAGTCGGGACCTCTATACTAGATAAGCACGTATCGAATCCTAACACACGTAAACAAGCAATGAAAATAAGACAAAGTCTAAAAACGATTCTAAACACATCATTCCAATCAAATCACAAATCGAAATAATAAGCCCTAAGCTAGGTACTTATTTTCCTATAGCAAAATTAAACGAAAATAATGCGTAGAGAATGAAATTTAGATAAAAAGAGAGTTGCCGGAAAAGTTACCGGAAAACTCGCCGGAAAATGTCAAGTGAGGACCTCCTCCAAACCAAGCAAAGAACAAGAGAGAAGGGAGAGGATTTTTCCCAACTCAAGAGTTGGGAAATGAGGGGGTTGTCCCAAAAATTACACACACAATACATATTTATACCCCTAACACAAACACACACTAAAAACACATACATTTAATGAAATTCTTCAGTTGGCGGGTCTCGAAACATGGTTCGCAGCGAGTTATGGCATGGAATAGTGCAGTTGGGCGCGTTCGCGGGTCGCCAAACCTTGTTCGCTGCGAGTTTGGAGTGAAAATGCACTGAAATTTCACGTTCGCGGGTCGCCAATTGAAGTTCGCAGCGAGTTCAACCTTGGGGGCTTGCCGCTTCGCAGGTCGCGAGTGTTACTTCGCAGCGAGTTCTACCAAGGCTGCCAGGGGGCGCGTTCGCAGCTCGCGAGTGGACTTTCGCAGCGAGTTCCTGGGCAAGGATGGGGTGTTGTAGATGCGGCACTTGGCAGGTCGCGAGTGTGGTTTGGCTGCGAGTTCGGGCAGTGGTTGGGTTAACTTAGTGTTAGATTCGCGGCTCGAACAAATGACTTGGGTGACTCAATGCCGGTTCGGATGGCTCGTAAATGGCTAGAATAATTACCCGTCTTCCCGAACGTACCAATTGGACCTACACAACACACCAAAATACGCAAGAAAAACGGCCAAAATACAAAAACTCATAATAAAAGTGAAAATACATAAAACACGACAAAATGGACCGGTTGACAGAAAAACGAACCTAAAAATACTAAACTAGAACACATAAATCACACGAAAATAAGCACAAAAACACAATAAACAACTCCCCCACACTTAGCTTTTTGCTTGTCCTCAAGCAAACAAAATAATAAGTAGTTCAAAAAGAAATATCGAGAGGTCCAAAGTTAACAATCATGCGAAAATGAGACTCTCCTTTTCATTCGGTAATCCATTGAATCAAACTCAAGTTCGAAAACATGTTCCCCACGAAATGAACACATACAAAACAAAAATCCGTCCCAAGTCATCCTACACATGATTTTCTCGATTTAAGCTACCCTTTTCTACATACACGTGCAAAAAGTCAAATGCGGTCCACTAAACATGTAGAATATAATAAGCACGAACCAATAAGCCAACTCCCATTCTTTTCTCTTTTTTTTTTCCCTTTTTTTTTCTCTTTTTTTTTTTATGTGAGCTTCTTTTTCCGAACGAGGTTTCCTAGACAATACTTATCTAGGTGTGTCCTCGATTGGTCACTCGAGTTCCCTAGACGGTTTTCCGGGCTCATTATCCCATTCCACGAGGTGGCTCGGGATAAGAGGAGCCTAGTCCGTACCTCCTCGCGAACTCACGTTTTATTCCTTTTTTTTTTTTCGAAGGGAGTGACACAAACGTACATCATAAGTGTAATCACATAAACACATAGTCGATCGAGATGCACTACAAATGAATAGCATAACACGTTTACAACGATAATCGAGCATAAGGTAGGCCTATCTCAAGTCAATCAATCGAGAACCACAAGGGACAAAACAATTCTGTGAATTCATATGCGGGTACCACATTAAACAAACTATCATCCAATTCAATGGTACCATCCAAATCATCAAGTTCATAAAGCACGAAAGTTAACAATGACGCCAATCAACATACTTATCTCGCCACTTAACCATTTTGGGCCTTTAAACTCACATCAAGCATCATGGAGGGGAATTGACACAAACACACAAACATAACTCAAACAAAATCGGTCCAAGACACGAAAATAAAGCACCTAAAATAAAAGAAGTATCGCCTAAACATGCATAATCACAAAATCCTTCCCCCACACTTAAAACAAAGCAATGTCCTCATTGCTTGACCCAAAAAGCATAGGATAGAGCACATAATCACACAAGCTCATGCAATAAAAAAAATAAAATAATAAATAAATAAATAAATAAAATAAACGCACGAAAAGAAAGAGCACACAAACAAGAACACAAGCAAAGAAACGAGAGAAAAAGAAAAGAAGGAAAAGAAAATGCGTACTCAACACGGTGATGCACCACCGTGTGTCCAATGGTGTTAGTCCGGTGGGAATAACGAGAAATAATCCGAAGGTCCTCGAGTGCTAAATAAAACCATCCGACCGTGTGAACAATGAAAACATATCGAACCATAAGCCATTCGGGCACTAAGACATTAAAAGCATAAGAGAATCCCTTTCGTCGGCTCCAAGTAAAGGCCATATGTATGTGTCTCGGAGGGAAAATAACTGTGAACTCACAAACTCGACGAGGACACACGTATGCGTGTAAGCTCAAAAATCGGGCCACGGCGCCGTCAATGATACTCTCCATAATGACACGGCCAACTCCTCTTTGCGTGTAGCATAACGCATCGATTACCGGCACTTGCCGTAAGTAGCAACCTACAAACTCAAACATCCGGCAACAACAACACAAAAATTTGGCACGCCCGGCAAGACGTGCCTATCACAATCGAAGGATCACCTCAATCACTCAATTCGACTCACCAAAACCACTACTCCGGCAAGAGTAGTGTTCCACGTCATCCCAACCAACCAATAATCAAGAAAAATTGAAAGAGACATGATACCTTGAAGCTCGCCGGAAAATATGGTGCCGGAATGTGGGAAAAGAGAGATAAGCATTGCTTGGAGTTTCGGTTGCCGGAAAATGCACCTCCATTGAAAAATCCACGAAGGTTTGGTAAGAAAATTACGAAAAACGGCGAACCGGGGGCTCGGTGAGTGAATTTTGGCCGGAAAATAGCTCGCCGGAAAAGTTGGCCGGATCCGGTGAAGGTGGCCGGAATCTGAAGCGCCTCGGCGAGAGGATTCCGAAGGTGTCCTTGGATTTTCATAACTCCAAGTGAGTCACCGGGAATTTGAAGTTGAAGGTTGAAGGAGATTTGTAGATCTACGAGCTTTGGCCGGAAATCGGAAGCCTTCTCGCCGGAATTGTTTCTTGAAACTTGGATATGTTGTCGGCGTCGAGGAGAGCTTCACGTTGATATAAAATTTGTCATGATCGGAGCAAGTTGGCCGGAGAGGTGGCGGTTCACGGCGGCGGACGGTGGTGCACGGTGGCGGGTGGTGGCCGGAGTGCTTGGGGAAGAAGACAACTTGCCGGGCGCGAGTTGGGGTTGGCGGGCGAAATGGTTTTGGCAGGGCGCGAGTGGGGTTTGGGCTCGCGAACACTTAGGGGCTGAAATTGGGAGTTTGGCGAATTCGCTGGCGAAAAGGATTTCGCTGGCTGCGAGAAGGGGTTGGCTGGGCGCGAGACTCCATTCGCGCGCGAGTCAGGGTTGGCAGGCCGCGAGTGTCAATTCGGGGCGCGAACAGAAAGGAGCTGAAATTTTGGCTTGAGGGCACTCGCGGGCGAGATAGAATTCGCGGGCCGCGAGCGCGCCTTCGCTAGGCGCCAAATGAGACTCGCGGCGAGAGTGTTGTTTCGCCGGGCGCCAGTGCTATTTCGCGAGCGAGTTCTCAAGGCAATTTCACTCCATCTACATACTTAGGCATATTTCAAACTTTTTCAACCCCAACTCCCAAATTAACTTTCGAGCATAATTTTCGCTCGATTCTCGACCCATTTTTCGCCCAAATTTTCCACACTCGCCATAATTCAACCTAAATTTCAACAAAATCTCAGCTCCGAGTCCCGTTTTCTTCTCCAAAAATACCGTGTGTCGTGTGATTAGCGGAGCTATTTATTCTTAATGAAAAAAACGAAAAGCAAGAAAATGCAAAAACCGTGGGTTGCCTCCCACGAAGCGCTCATTTTAACGTCTTGAGCTCGACGTCCCCAACGAAAATCAACCGGGATCCAAGAAAAAATGACGATCGTGCCACGCCTTTGTATTCTCCAAGAGTAGATGGGCCGGGAGAATAGAACAAAGGTGGGCCCAATAAAATCTCGTGGCCGTGTTCTTGTGAAACCGAGCACGGATATCAACAACCACCAAGAGAAGTGATAATTCTTTACGAATCAATGCCCCATATTCGACCTCCGGAAATATGAAAATATCCGTGGAGCACGTCGAATCAATCTCGGTCGTCATATGTATCATCTCGGATACGTACTCATCAATCTCAAGCATCGGGAGCACGGGCGTGAACACGCTAGACTCCTTCACATGGTAACGATCCTCAATAATATGAAATGACGACCCAAAGGTCATCGGAACCACTTCATACCCAACATCACAAGTCGACTCATCAATCAACACACACTTCGGGTCAACGACATCATATAATGACTTGACATCCTCCTCAACAACATCCACCACATCATGAGCTTCCGCTCCCTCCTCTTCGAAATCATCCTCCCGAGTACTATCACATCGGTTATACACAATCGAATCCTCCAATAAATCATCTCCCATGCCATTCACCATATCAACTTCGGAATCCATACACTCATCCTCAACAATAGAATTTAAGCCCAAAGCACTATCACCGAAAGAGAGAGTTGACGTACCTAATATAGATTGCGATCCCGGATCGGCAAGGGAGGAAATTTCTTTAACAATCAACTCATCGATGTCCTCACTCGTGTGAAGAGGTTGAGTCCCGTCATAAATGAGAGTGAGGCCCATCTCTTTCAAAGAGGCAAACCTATCCACCATAGCTCGAAATTCTTCCTCTAACCGTGTACTCTCTCGAATAACTCTCGCCGATAGAGAACAATATCTACCGACTGGAATGTGAGATTCGTCCATGTCGAGAAAGGCTACCACGGTCGAGTCGAACTTTGTAAGTGTTGCTTGAAGAATGGATGGAATGGGAATGCACTTCCAACTGTGAAACTCCTCAATGATCGACATGAGGCTCGCAAGTGCCTCTTGAGTGCTCGTCAAAATCTCTTGGTGACGTTCGGTAGGCTCAACCGTTGGTGAAAATGAAGCTTCGAAACTTGATGTACACGGTTGGTCAACCGATTGGTGTTCAAATAATGGAGAGAATGGAGTAAAGGACTCTTCTTTTTCGGATATGGGAGCCATTGAAGCACGGAGGGATTGATTGCACTTCTCCAAATTTTTCATCATCTCGTCTAAACGGCTTGGAGAAGCTTCCCGAGTTGGCTCAGGCGGAGGTGTTTCTTCATAATAATAGAGAGGCGGGGGATAGAAGTGAGGTGTCTCATCATGACCCGGAGAATAATAACCATAACCGCCTCGAGATGTCGGGTAGAAACGTTTCGGGTCATACCCTTGGGATGTAGAGTATCCGTCACACGAATAGGAAGGTGAATAGTTTGGATACGGATGGGGCGGCCCTCCATACATGTACATCTCCTCTTGATAATTGTCGGGGTGTTCATGAGACGAGCTACCGGCATAAAAATAGTCGAATTGATCCATCGGAGCTCCTCAAGCGAAACACCTCGCACAAGAACAACAAAACAACCCAACGGCACACGAGGCAAAGAAAAGAAAATACAAAAACACAACTAACACAACAAGATATATACAAGAACACACATACTACAAGTCAAGAGAAATGGAAATTAAGCAAATAATCAAAAGAAACACGTAAAATTAAGCAAAATCCACAAAAAGCAAGAGAAACACGGAAACAAACGACAACTAGATAGTAAACTTGGCGTCCTACTTGCCTTCCCCGGCAACGGCGCCATTTTGTTTGTAGTATTTTTGGGCATGTGGTAACCGAGTTACCCGACTCGGGTCGTTCTCAAAGGAAGGCTCTTCGGAGCTTCGTTCACTATCTAGTCGTCAATTCACACAACCGAAAATAAGGTCCTAAACATTCTACTCGCTTGATTGTGGGTTGATTACACTAAATTATTCTAATAATTTAAAAGCAATTAATGAAAAAGCAAGAATCGAAAGAAATGTCGAACTTTGGTTGCACGGAGTCTCCACACTTGACGAAAATAAAAACAACAAAAAGAAAACATGCGAGCCTAGTGATCCTAGGTATCCGAACACGAGCCTTCTACACTAGATCATCCCGCTTCGAGAAAGTCGGGACCTCTATACTAGATAAGCACGTATCGAATCCTAACACACGTAAACAAGCAATGAAAATAAGACAAAGTCTAAAAACGATTCTAAACACATCATTCCAATCAAATCACAAATCGAAATAATAAGCCCTAAGCTAGGTACTTATTTTCCTATAGCAAAATTAAACGAAAATAATGCGTAGAGAATGAAATTTAGATAAAAAGAGAGTTGCCGGAAAAGTTACCGGAAAACTCGCCGGAAAATGTCAAGTGAGGACCTCCTCCAAACCAAGCAAAGAACAAGAGAGAAGGGAGAGGATTTTTCCCAACTCAAGAGTTGGGAAATGAGGGGGTTGTCCCAAAAATTACACACACAATACATATTTATACCCCTAACACAAACACACACTAAAAACACATACATTTAATGAAATTCTTCAGTTGGCGGGTCTCGAAACATGGTTCGCAGCGAGTTATGGCATGGAATAGTGCAGTTGGGCGCGTTCGCGGGTCGCCAAACCTTGTTCGCTGCGAGTTTGGAGTGAAAATGCACTGAAATTTCACGTTCGCGGGTCGCCAATTGAAGTTCGCAGCGAGTTCAACCTTGGGGGCTTGCCGCTTCGCAGGTCGCGAGTGTTACTTCGCAGCGAGTTCTACCAAGGCTGCCAGGGGGCGCGTTCGCAGCTCGCGAGTGGACTTTCGCAGCGAGTTCCTGGGCAAGGATGGGGTGTTGTAGATGCGGCACTTGGCAGGTCGCGAGTGTGGTTTGGCTGCGAGTTCGGGCAGTGGTTGGGTTAACTTAGTGTTAGATTCGCGGCTCGAACAAATGACTTGGGTGACTCAATGCCGGTTCGGATGGCTCGTAAATGGCTAGAATAATTACCCGTCTTCCCGAACGTACCAATTGGACCTACACAACACACCAAAATACGCAAGAAAAACGGCCAAAATACAAAAACTCATAATAAAAGTGAAAATACATAAAACACGACAAAATGGACCGGTTGACAGAAAAACGAACCTAAAAATACTAAACTAGAACACATAAATCACACGAAAATAAGCACAAAAACACAATAAACAGATATGGAACTTTAATGACTACTTTTATCCTTGCTGCTTGGGCAGAAATGAAATTTCATACCAAACCTATTGGTTTGTTGAATTTCAATAACTTTTTCCACCATTTGCTTGGATTTCTAGATGAAGGAGTGTATCAAACTTTTATATCTCCCTTCCACAGAGAAATATTCAAGTCTGCAAACACATCCTCTGAACTTATCCAGAAGCTTCAAAACAGCATCTCAACAGTTCAAGATTCTGTGGAAACTCCAGGATTCAAACGCAAGCGAGCATTTGATCCTTTAGATCTATCTTTGTGAAACTGCATCCATGATGGGTGGCAGAGTTATGGAGTCTTGTGCTCTTGAGACGCACCCTCCCTTTATGAAATATAACTTTGTACTAGTTGAGAATTTGTCTGTATCTCCTTTTTCTAATATTTCTGTACTAGCTTCTTAGAAATAATGGAGTTCTCAACAGTGTACTTGAATCTTTGCTAGCTCTTTGCTTTTGACTTTCCATGATATTAAAATTTCTATCTATCAAGTAAATTGATTGTGCAAAATATTCTCTTCTAGTATATACTTGATTCACACATCAATACTACTTATTTCTGGACTGAGATAACTTTTTGATTTAGTCAAGATTCTATGCTTCTTAAACTTTACACAGTTGTGGTCTTGAAACTTTGCCTCCCGGCATTCTTAAAACCACCAACCATTCAACTTAAACAGTATAACCATTAATAAATAGCTATACTAAACTTTAAGGAAATTATTAATTTTCCGAAAACACCTAGCTTGTGCTCGAGTTCTGGTTAATCTTAACTCTTTCTTACTTTTTCTCGCCATTTCTTATTTATGGCTTTAAACTCATCATTTATCTTTGGGGATAAATACTTTCTCCAAGATAAAAACATATTAGTCTTTACTTTATTAAAAAGACTATCTTTAACTTTCACATGTCCAAATTACTCTCGCTTAACTTCAAAAATTCTTCCTAGAAACTTAAATACTTATCTCGGTATCTGGAATGTGTTACTTATTAACTGATATCTTTTAAGGTTCGATTTCAAGTCTCCAGGTAATTCGGACTTAATAACCCTTATTTCAGGTTTCCATAATTTTCCCGGCTACGTGACTATTATATGTCGATACCTTAAACTTATACTCATTGATTTCTGAAAAGTACTTTGTAGACGTGTTCTTGTAATATAAATAACTTATAACTTTATCTCGAACTTTGCCACTTTTTAACCCATGATATCTAACTGATAAGATATCAAAACTTCTGATTTATAAAAATTTGACTATTTTCTTAAAACTTTATTTCTTACGGTTCAGTTTTCAAGCCTACAGGATCTGATCCGGCTTTTTGGTTCTTATTTCAAACCTCCATGATTTTCCCCGTACTTTTGGCTATTATATCCTGAAATACCGTTACTTCTTATACTTGGCTCAAATACATCGTCAATCTTTATAATCAGATCTTAACTTGAATCTTATTCTTATGACTTAACTTAGAATGTTTGAGTTCTTTCTTAATCTAGTCAACTTGATAAACTAGATTTTAAACTTTAATACTTGAACATATAAACAAATTTCTAGAGTTCGTATATATGAATTCTTATTGAGCATAGACTTAGTAAATTTGAATATATTGAAAAACTTATATAAAACTTTTAACAGCACTTACCTGGTAGTTGACGAGGTGTGAGCGTGGTGTGGTCGGGTTTTCTTGAAACTTCCTGTAAAAACTTTGATTTCTATGAAAACTTTCTCTTTCAGAACTTAACCTTTTAGTATACAGAGCATTTAAAACTCTAGCTCTGATACCACCTGTAACACCCCGCTTATCAGAGTAAATTTTTCGCAACTTTTACTTCGAATATACTTAATTCTTTCGAAATCTTTTGCGACTAACTCGGGATGCTACTCAAACTCATCATCTTGAAAATCCGTTTATCTTTAAACTTTTGTCTAATACTTCTTTATACATAATTAAAACAGATTTCCTTTAAACTTGCATTTAAAATACCATAATCATATTTCTCATAATGGTAAAAACTTGAAATATGAAATTCATTAAAATGCAAGTTCAATACTTAATGTGCATAGCGGAAATACTTGAAAACGTGGTTAATTATACAGACTGTTATAAATGTCCGTATCAAAGCTTGTCTTCATCTGAGTCCACTATCCACACCAACACTGCTCCACTCACACCTCCTCTTCGACCTGTTACCTGAAACTAAAACTCATGGGGGTGAGTAACGAATATGGATAATCATAAACCGATATCTGATCGGTAACTTAAACTTTTCTCTTATCTTGCCGATAGTTAATCGGATACGTGTGCACACTCTGATGGATATTTCTAAGGCACCTAACGGCCTCCATCAGAACTTAGGATATAATCTCTGAGAACAAATTAATGCCTCCTCATCCCAAGCGTAATAAACTTAAACTTTAGGATATACTCTGAGACAACTGATGGTCTCCTCATCCCATATGACATCAATATCGTACTCAACGTGATACCCATTCAGGGTCCCCACCTTTTTGTCTTTGAAATCATTTGAAAAACGATAAGTGCTGTACTGGTACTGTATCTGCAAGTTACATCAAATATAGACAAATATACTAAGTACTATGCTCATATACTCAATAAGATTTTTAGGATTTTTAACTTATCCAAATCTTATAGAAATTCATTAAACTTGCTTTTTCTCAAGTTTATACTTAACTTCTCTTTTTATTTATACTTAAGGTCAATTACTTAACCTTGTATAAATCATGTCTTCATAAACATTAATATGGTATTATACTTAGCATGTCATAACTCAAATGTGAAAATAACTATATTTCACATTATACTTGATTTAAACTTAAAATATGCTTACTTTTACCAACATCATCAACATGATTTATAAACTTATCTTAACTTAATTTGATCTTTTACTCAATCAAATACTTAATTCATCATTCATCATATCTCCAAATCGGCTTATACTAAATTTTCACTTAATTAACTTGAAAGTGAAAATAATCTCAAGCCATATCATCTTTTACTCATAACATTTAATCATGATGCTAATATATAATACAATCTTTATAAAATTGTATACTCAATATATTACACCAAAACATCATCAAATTACTCATCACTTATATGAGAATTATTCATGATCATCTCATTTTATCAACTTGAACATTTCATGAATATTCTTGCATATATACTTATCTTTACATATATGCCTTCTTATATTCATAACTTATTCATTTCTCATCTTTAAATTATGAAACTTAACAGTCATAATCTCAACTTGTAATTAGACATGTACTCAAAATTTCATAATTTTATCATGCATATTCATCAAGTTATGAGAATTTAAATTCAATAGTGAACATAAACTTCATCTTACATGTTCATCTTTAAAAATTCATGACTCAAGCTATATTTTGCCAAATCTCTTAATTCTTGTTTTCATGTACCCCTCTTTTACATAATAATCATTCATTTAAATCATACTCTTCCAGCTTATTCATATCTTTATCCACATCTCATCAAATCAAGTACATATATCATATAATTGATCTTGAACAACTTTAACTCTTTATATTCATAGAATCAATTATAAACTTAACTTCTATATCATGATATACATACTTATAAACATGTAAACTTATTATCAAAACATGAACTTAAGCATGTAACTTTAAGATAAGTAAGTTACCTCCTTCTTGCTAGAATAAAAACTTGATTCTTTACTTCAAATTCTTCACTTCTCCAAAGATTCTACTACTTATCTCTCTTACACTCTTATATAACTTTTGGTACTTAACTTTGGTGCATAAACTCTGATTTTTAGGCCTCTATTTATAGGTACAATTTGCAAGACGTCATAATTGAGTGAAGAAAATAACAAAATAAACAATACAAACTTGTAAAAATAAATATAAATAATAAATAGTATTCTTAACTTGTAAACTTCTCCAACCCATAGTCAATGCTTAGAAAGGCCCCTCTTCTGATCCTAATCTGATCTCAATGATTAAATTCGAGATTTAGTGAAAATTCTCCAATTTACGGAACCAAATTCTGACTTAAAACGAACAGTTACCGTAAAATCGAAAATTCTTACAATTTTTGAATTTCCTTCTTTTCTTTTGGCATTTTTCCTTTTTATGCTGAAAATTTATTCTTATCTTGTAGTCTACTAAAAATATAGAGAGAAAATAATTTAATTTATTTCTCGGAACTGAAATCGGACATATATTCCGACTACAATCGAAAACCGAAAAAAACGAAAATTCTAAAAATTTCATATTTCTCTCTAATAATTTAAATAGACTAAAATGTCTAAATAAATTTTCTCACTTCTTTGAACATTTATAACTTAAATGTTCATGGATACTTAACCGAACTCAAGACCTAACTTGTCTCGACTCATTATTCTTTTTCTTTCTCATTCAAACTAGAAATGGCCAAATTTACATCCATTTAGCTAAATAAAATGGAATGTTACTTGAACTTGAACTTCATCTTAAATAACTTATTTCAATTCAATAAACATTAATGTCTAATTAATCCTTATAACTTGATCAATACTCAAAACTAAGCTAGACTCGAGAATCATTTGCTCGGTAATAATCTTAACTCGTAACCGAACATGCTTGGTTCGGTTCACGACTTATCTTGAACGAGTAAACAAAAGATACTCGATTTTTATTATTCGTCATCTTATTATAATTAATCCCATCTTATAAATCCATTTATAAAAATAAACAGACCGGAATTAATTAATTACTGAACTGGCTCGATTACTAAATAAAATTTAACCGAGAAAACTTTCAACTTAAAGTCGAACTTTTAACTGAATAACTTAATAACTGGGCTCGAAACTAGGAACGAGCATTATTAATAAAAGTAATTAGTTCAAACTTAGAACTAAAATAATTACTTTTATTAATTACTGAATGTGATATTACAGATATCTCTAATTAGTGATTTCTCCATATTTCTTTGACCTTCACCAAGTGTCATTGGTGAGGGTCTTTTGCTCTGCGTCTCAGCAAATAACTGGCTCTTCCCCTCCAGGAGTGAAGGTAGCTCCTCTTCCATATGCGCTCATGACGGCGCGTGAGAATCAAACGGTGGAAACCGCTTTACAGAGATAAAAAACTCAAGGTTGAGAACCACCAGTGGTTTCCTTCCTTTTCATATCCCCCACAACTCCTCACTCAAATTCCTCTACACACTTCCATTCTCAACCATCTCAGACAGATCAGAACTAGGTGCAAAGCTCTTAGTTCCTTCAAGAATTCCCCACAGACGGCGCCAAATGATGGGTCTACTTCCAGATCTGGAGTAAACCAGTTGTGGTGAGCTCCGATCTGTTTGAACCGCCTGCAAATCGTTGCTAGACCGCCGCAAACACCTGCAAGAACCCTACGCCGGGAGAGGTCCCGGCGTCGGGCCTCCAACGCTCAAGTCAGTAAATAGAGGAGAGGAAGATGAAGCTCTGTAATGTAGAGCTGTAATGCATGTAGAAATGCATAGAATGTGGGGGAGAAAGTGTTAGTGTTATATACTGAAAGCTTGGCTTTGCATGATATTACACATTTACCCTTTATGAATGAGAATCATGTTAGATTAAACAAGTTCTACGTTCTGTTGTTCTGCACTTAGATAGTGTGGGTCGTCATCGGGCGAACCGAAGATCACTCTGTCAGTTACTTGCGAACAAGAATAGTTGTTCACAACCTAGATGGACATGAACACCCCATCCGAACGGTTGTAGTGTCAACCGTACAGTTTGTCTTGACTGATTAGTTGCACTAGTACATTTATGTATTGAAAAGGATCCCAGAGAGGAGAAGTTCATTTTATACTGATCGTCGTAAATGAACTAGGCCTCGGTTAATTACTGCGTTCTCTTAACCCGTAAGATATTAAACAGGCAGATATATATAATATATATTACTTTGATTCACATGGGTGAGGTTCAGTTCGCTGGATTAATATTCCTACTGTTTTGGGTAATATTATTATATATAGGATGTGCTGTTAGGATATTTACGGTCACCATGTGCGTTAGTTTAATGATGTCCCCAGAGTGAGTTCATGAAGGATTGTTATGCTAAACCCTGCAGGTGGATTAAATTCCGGCATAATAAGAATGTGATGAACGAGCGCTAGCTTCGGTGAAATAATAATAAATTAATTAATTCTTGATTGTCATTAATCGAATTAATTAATGGACATTATATCTTAAACGTGGGGAGGTAAATCGAGTAATTATTATTGGAGTCTCAAATGTAATTTGGGCTAGGGAAAGGGAGTGCAATAATATAATGTTGGTGGCCCATTAATATTATTTAATTAATTAGAGGAGTGGGTTTGGCCCACAGTTAGTCTAATTAATTAAGGAGCCCTTTTCCTAATCTCCTTAGGGTCCCTACTGTAGCTCTATATATACATGATTAAACTCATGAGAAAGAAAAAGAGTTCACATCTCACGTGAAACACGTCTCTCTCTCTAGATCTCATTCGAGCTTTATCTTCTTCTTGTTGCTCCACTGGTACAAGTTGAAGAAGGGTGTATTGAGTAATACAGTAGAAGTTCTGTATGTAAACCGAGACAAAATGTATTTTACTACAGAACTAACCGGAAGTCCAATTGAAACGTACAGTATACCCAGACGACCGTCTCGACAAGAGCTTTCCATCGCCGCCGACGTCTCGAGAATCTGACACTGCACGCGCCCTCACGCGCCGCCGGAAGGTGCCTGGCAGCAAAATCTCGTTTTGATCTGTTTGCATCCGTTTGATCCAGTTTTGATCTGATCTTCTTCGTGCAACCCAAGACGTGATTTGCGGTCAATCAATTGCGGTCAACCGTTCGTGGTCAGCCAGATCTACATAAATTTTAAGCCGTAAGTTCTCTATGTCAAACCTTTAGATCTGCTGCGCATAGGTTTACGTTTGCTATTGAATTCGTGATTTGCACATAACGAGATCCTCACAGACAGCAGCAGCAGAGAGATGGAAAGTGTGTAGAATGAGTAGAGGTTAGGGTTTAAGGTTACCTCATTACCTTTATATAGAGGGAATTACTTGCTTGAAGTACCCAAAATGCCCCGTTCGGTTTACCTGAAGTGTCCAAAATGCACTGGTAGGTTTGCATTCCATCTACCTCCTAGTCAGCTCAAGATTCCTTGTTATCCAATTATTGCCTCTCTCTTGTAGTCACAGAGAAGTCTAGTAGCGGAGACCTCTAGTCACGGAGACGTCTAGTAGCGGAGAGGTCTAGTAGCGGAGACCTCTAGTCACGGAGACGTCTAGTAGAGAAGACGTCTAGTAGCGGAGAGGTCTAGTAGCGGAGACCTCTAGTCACGGAGACGTCTAGTAGAGAAGACGTCTAGTAGCGGAGACCTCTAGTCACGGAGACGTCTAGTAGCGGAGACCTCTAGTAATAGAGACGTCTAGTAGAGAAGACGTCTAGTAGCGGAGACCTCTAGTAATAGAGACGTCTAGTAGAAGAGAGGTCTAGTAGCAGAGACCTCTAGTCACGGAGACGTCTAGTAGAGAAGACGTCTAGTAGCGGAGAGGTCTAGTAGCGGAGACCTCTAGTAACAGAGACGTCTAGTAGCGGAGATGAGCTCTAGCTTCTCTTGTCCAGTCGAGACGAGATGATCTCTAGCAGGTCGAGACGATATGACCTCTCACAAGTCTAGCAGGTAGAGATGAGTCTAGCAAGTCGAGATGACCTCTAGCAGGTCTAGCAGGTCGAGATGAGTCTAGCGGGTCGGGGTGACCTCTACTTATCTTCTTAGAGCAGCTCGACCTTCTCATACTCAAGTCACAGAGAGTATGTCTACTTCTCATACTTAGTCGTGTGAAGCTTGTCATACTCAGTCACAGAGAGCATGTCTGCTTCTCATACTTAGTCGTGTGGAGCTTCTCATACTAAGTCACAGAGAGCATGTCTATTTCTCATACTTAGTCGTGTGGAGCTTCTCATACTGAGTCACAGAGAGCATGTCTACTTTCCATACTTAGTTGTGTGGAGCTTCTCATACTCAGTCACAGAGAGCATGTCTACTTCTGATACTTAGTCATGTGGAGCTTCTCATACTCAGTCACAGAAAGCATGTCTACTTCCGATACTTAGTCGCCGAGACCTTCAAGCCTCGTATAGACCACCTCAAGTTGCTCTTCCTTGGTTTCTCTTGGACCTCTTTATACTTGACTCCGGTTCACAAGTATGGCTATATCAACCACATAGAAAACAACAGGCTGATCGGAAACGGGGAAGAGGATGACTTCACGCTCCTGGCATCGGATATCGGCTCGATAGCGAGTGAGCCAGTCCATGGCCATGATCATGTCGAAGTCTCGCATTTCAAGGACATACGCATCAGTATTCAGAACTCGGCCACCAATAATAATAGAAAGGTCGCGAACCCATGAATCAGACATAATAATTTTTCCCGAGGCTAGGCTAACCTCGAGGGGATCAACTTTGCACACATCGAAGATCGATAAGGCCTCAAGACATCGGGACGAAATAAAAGAATGGGTCGCCCCAGTATCACATAACGCAAAGATAGGCACGTTAGATATTGAAAGCATTCCAAACATGGTACCTGCGTTGTTGGCGGCCTCGTCATGAGCGAGGGTGTAGATGCGAGCGTGGCCTCCAGTCCTCTGCTGATGTAGTGGGGGCTGTCTTGCCTGCTGCTGCTGCTGATGAGGAGGTGGCGGCGGGAGAAGCTGTGGCTGCCTCCTAGGTTCGGGATAGACATTAGCAAAGTGACCGGTGCGATGGCAGTTGAAGCAGGATCGCTGATCGGCTAGACACTCGCCGAGATGCAACTTGCCGCACTTAGGGCACCTCGGATATTGGCCCTGATTGGGTCGGCCGTCACGCCTCCGAGTGTTCTTCTTCTTTCCACTCTTCTTGCCATGATGGTCGCTCTTCCTCTTGTTGGAACCAGAGGATGGGGCAACGGTAGCATAGGGAACTGAGTACTGATACGGCGCCTGAGAGATGAGAGGCGGCTAATAAGAGGATGGCGGGATAGCAGGAGGTACAACCTGCACAGGCTGAGCAGCATGATAGAAAGAAGGAATAGGATCAGTCGGAATGAGACGGCTCTCCACTCTCTGAGCCCGACTGACAGTGTCGGCATAAGACATCAGTCCGTGACTCCCGACTAGCTCACGTATCCTCGGATTCAGCCCTTTTAGAAACTTAATGGCTTTCTTTCCATCAGTGTTCACAGAATCTCCAGCAAAAAGGCACATGCGGGTGAAAGTGCGGATGTAGTCGTCCACGTTGGTGCTGCCCTCCTGTAGAATGTAAAACTTGTGCTCCATTCGATCCCAGAAACTCTGAGGGAGGAATTTGCCTCGAACCATAGTTTTCATCTGCTCCCAAGTGAGAGCGTTGAGCTCAGCCTCTGGCCTCTGAGCCCAGTGGTCGATCCACCAGTCGGAAGCATCCGCCTTCATCTGAAACGCGGCGAGAGAAACACGTTGCCTGTTCGGAAGAGGGAGCACAGCGAATATCTTATCTAGCTCCTTGATCCATTCCAGGACTGCGGTAGGGTTCTCAGTCCCCGAAAAGGTAGGCGCATGCATGTTTTGGAACTGGACCAGGAGTCGGGCAAAATCCATGGCCGGAGGAGCCTGGTGATGAGACTGCGGGGAAGGAGACCGTGATGGCTGCCTGTTGCGGTTGTTGCGGGTATTCATAGTTCTACATAGAATAGGCCGAAAACAACTTAGCACATAAAATAATTAAAGAAAATCTAGGGTTCTCCATGAAATACTAGAGTTCGAATTTAAAACGAAGGTGGATAGATCCTAAGCCCCAGTCTCATCATTTCATATCATAAGCAGTCTTATTACTACTTAAGCAAGAATACAAAATCACATTTCATAACGTAAGTGTTTTCATTGATACTTATTTAATCACATACCTTAAGCAGCGTGCCATGACGAAGACGAGTGGTCTTAACATAAGGTTTAAACACATAAACACATTTTCACGTACATGACAGTCTACAGAAATGCAGACTGGCTCGATACCAAACTGTAACGCCCCAATCGATTTTTAAAGAAAATCCATGCCTTTTCCAAAAAATCAAGGTAAAAATTTTTCGAAACTTATTTTTCGAAACATAAACTTTTGGCGTTACTCATTCCTTTTAAAAACACAGTTCAAGTCATAACTGAACTACGGGGATTCATTACCCGATTCTCCAACGGTTTTCATTAACCACATAACATAAACATAAACGTCAGGATATTCTCAATCATATATCAAGAAAGGTTTTTCAACATAAACCAAATCCAAATGTTTTCAAATTAAACAAGTTCCAAATCCAATCCAACATAAGTTCAAAACCAATATAAGTTCATGAAAAAGCAGAAGCAATTAAATAAACATAATAAATAAGTATGACCACCACTCGCCTTGTCTCGTCACGCGCCACTGCTTAACCTACATCAGTTACGAGCAGGGGGGAGTGAGTACAGTTAAGTATCGTACTCCCATTATGCAATGCACATTCTAATATGTTCAATAGGCATGGTCGCAGCATGAACATAAACAATATCACATATGTCACATCTCCAACATAAACATAAATACTCCTGTGTACACATCTTTCATAATAGTCGCGGAAAGGGGATTCATTACCCTAACGGCGAGAGTACGTGCCACGCAAGGACACGGCCTTTCATAATAGATCTTAAGGAGACTTGCCTCGCACGGGAAACCGTATTACATTGACGGGGACAACCGTACCGATGGCCATCATAATAGCTCACATCGATAGGCTACATATTCACGTTCATACATAATTCACGCCAAAACCGTAAACATATTTAAACACACATTGCACAGGTAATTTTAGAATAACAACCCACCTGGTAATCGGGTAGAAAATGCACACAATAACCGATACGTAGGTCAAAGGCTCGACTCCTCACACACCTACATTTAAGCGAGATAGTTATTAATAATTTATCTCACAACTCGGATTTAACATAAAAATCACATTTAATCAAAAATAATGATTAAGGGATTTTATCGGATTTTTCGTGGACTTGAACTCTCACATTAAAAGAAATAGGACTCGGCGGACTAAATTAGAGTCTCGGGACTTAAAATAATTTTTTTTCTCCCAAATTTTTCTCATTTTGAAAATATTTTTAAAATCGGAATCAGTACTAAAAACGGCTTCCGAAACTCAAAATTAGGCTAAAAAGCCAACTGGGCCGACTGGAAAACTCTGCCGCGAAAATGGGCCGAAATATATCAATGGAATTGGGCCCAGCACTCAAAACAAATGGGCCGGAAAGTTGAAAATCAAGCGGCCCGGGGCGCGGGCTTCATGGGCTTGCGGGCCGAAGGGAGTGAGGGGAGGCGCGGGCTGGACACGGGGCTCGCGGCCTGGGCGCTGGGTCTGGAAGCGGGCCGCGAGCGGGTTGAGGTGGGCGAAAAAATGAAAAGGGCTGCCTGGTGGAGGGTTCGAACACGGGATCTTACACGCGAAAGTGAGCCCAGCATACCACTGCACCAATTGCTTGGATGGGAATTAAATGAAAAGAAATGTTACTAAAGTTAAAAGAAGCGCATGCGACTTAAACAAAAATTCTGAACAAAACTGGGACAGAGCCGCGTGACTCAGAAACAGAACAGGGGCTACAACTTTTGAACAGGCCCGAACCAAAGTCGACCAACTCGACGACGACATATCCAACGGCAACCGGGATCGAGAAACGGATAAAATTCACGAAAATCACAATTTACAATGTTCGACTACTTATAAAAATCGGGCTAAAGAGTAAAAGGACAAAACGACAAACAAGACTCGAACGACATATATACGAACGAGACGACTCGAAACATCTCAATCGAGACTCCGAAACTCACTTGAAAAAATCACTGCAACATACGGGGTTTGATTTTGAAAACGAAAGTTCCGATATCCACGAAATTCAGGAGACACCAAATGAGTAAACGAAACATATATGATTCGATATTAATACCAACGACTAAACGAGTACAATAAATTCATCAGATTATCAAAACACGCAGAAAGACTGAAGAAGGATCAAAAAAGGTTACCGGTCTTCGAGAATCTTCAAGCAAGACGAAAACAGGACGGGCGAACGAAAATCGAACGGACGACTGAACCTCGAAACTCGAACCTCTGAACACGGATAGAGACTCAACCGTGACTGAAACCCGATGACTGGTCTGCTCGGACAAGGGACGCCGGCGAACAGGTCCTCGCCGGAAAGAATGGCGGACGGTCCTCCGACAAAATTAACGAAAGGCTGCTGACGTCTCGCGATGGGGTGAACGAGAATAAGACGACGGCAAGGGGGTGACGCCGAAGAACGGAGGAGGTTGCAGGAGATGGAAGCTTCAGGCGGCGAATGAATTTTTTTTTTTAAAAAAAAGAGAATGGCTGCTGCTGCGATGAAGGAGAGAGGGAGTTTGAGAGTTATCTGAGGAAACGAACTTCTACTGCCGAGATATAATAGCAGATAGAGGAGAACGTGCGCTTAACAATCGTAATAAGATTTTTGATCCGTTGAAGATGACGACTCGATCGCTGCGCGTGAGGAAGAAGGAAAAGATAAGTCTGCCTACTTTAACTCAATTTGGGCTAAGGTGATGTAAGGGATTTGGGCCGAAAGTATTGAATACATTGGGCCAGGATTTAAATTTCACGTGAGCTGGATTTAATTCTTGTGTTGAATATTAAGCTAAAAAAATGGACCGATTAATTTCTCAAATAAATGGGTCGAACATCAAACCCAACGCTCGATTGAAAATAACGGCTCGACATTCGGCTTGGCTCTCGGGCTCGACTTAGCCAATAAATCAGCTCGGCTCGATATTAAATTTATTCAATTAAACAATTAGACAATTAGGAGCACATAATCGAAAATTATAATCGAGCACGAATAAATAAATTCAGAAAAATAAAAATAAATAATAATAATAATCTCAAAATAATCCGGAACGAATGGGGCGCTACAACTTAGTCTAGCGGAAGCTTTAAACTAAAAACATACGTAACACACGCATACTTATAAATACATGTTCATGAACTTAAGGCATAACATGCGTGTAAAAATGTCCTCTGCACTTGGCCACGAATGCCACGTCTGCTCACCTGGTAAGACTGAAGGCCATTAGGTCGGCCCCTTATCGGGTACCAGGCGGATTAGGAAGGCCCTTAGGTCGGCCTCTCACCCGGGAGAACTTAACATCTTGAACATCCTCAGTCATGGTACAATATTTATGAATGGTGTAAAACCAAGTACATGACCCTTGCTCTGGCCAACACTGAATTAGACAACATCTATAATAAAATATTATGAACCTTAATATATACGAGCTTTCTTTTCTTTTCTTTTCTTATCTTTTCTCTTCTTTTGTTTTTCTTTTCTTTTATTTTCTCTTCTTTTCTTATGGTCAAAGACCCTAGACCCCTAGGTCGGCCGCTCGATGTGCACAACCCGATCTATAGGTACCAGGCATAATAGTCATAAAAAGAAGTTCATGTGCTTTGTTTGAAGAAAGTAGGCTTGTTACCGGAGTTGAAGGAGAAAGGCCATTAGGTCGGCCTCTCACCTGGGAGAAACTTAATTGAACCAGAAACGGGATGATTCAACCGTCCGGGTAACTTACTTACTCACGTACCTTATACAGGATAACTGAAATGCGCAACATAATGCCCTGTAAAGGCTCCCACCTGGTAACTGAAACTATCTGGACTGATGCAAGTGCTCGTAACTGAGGTAGCGGTCGGAGGCTCGACTCTCCTTAGGCTACATAAACATATAGGTAAAACTATGATAAGTCTTGGGCTCAAATTAGTTATTTTATATGCTTGACTTAGATGCTTGACGCGGACGAATTTAGACTGATACGGGATTTTTCTTACAAATTATTCTAATTCCGGAAAATTTAACTGGTATTTTAAACTAAAACTCGGATCGGAACATACGAAACAAAAATCGAGGCTCGAATCGGACGGTTCGCGAACTAGCCGGACTGCCGGCTCGGCTGGGCCGGGCGGTCGGGTGCTGTCCGGGCTGACAGGGCTTAGCCACGGTGCTGCTGGGCTAGCGCTGCGGGCGCTGGGACTGGCGCGGGTCGGCACTGCACGCGCTGCGTGCGCGGCTAGTGACCGGGTCCGACCTTTGCCAACTATTTTCCTACTTTTTGAGGGACATGCCACATGAATCAACATAATATGAGGAAATATGCTTAAAAACGCTTAAAGGACCTAAGGGGGGCTCGGTCTTGCGTGGGTTGGTTCGGTAGGGCCTATATGGCACCCTTGAAACCTAGGTCACCGAACGAACATGCACAACTTGAAAAATCACTTATGCCCGAGTTATTTATATGTAAAATGATGGCTATAGAGGCTTGAACATGGGTCATAACTTGTAAGTATGAAGGAGATGGTTCGGGAGGGTGAAAATCGCGTAAAATCATGTAAGACTCGTCCGAACCAACTACTTAATCTTGCATATATGAACATGCCCGAGCTGTATACATGTAAAATCATGATTTTTGAGACTAACATGATAGGATTATCATGCTTGTACATTAGGATGGCTCGGAAGCTAAAAATCGAGTATTTTTGGAGGCTCGTTTATTTAGCAAATGAACTCCAAAAATTCTCAAACTTATACACATCATTTCTTATGATTTTTAGGTGACATTTAACTAACAATTTCTACTTAGGCATGCTTTGAACTAAAAATCCAAAATTTGGGTATTTAATTCATAATTTTCGAAAATAGATGTAAATGACATGATTGGTTCCATTTCTCTTCATTATTAATCATGTTTTATCATATAATGACTAATGGAAGTTGTTTGGGTCGAACTTACCATGAAAAAAATTGAAAATTGCAAGAGGGGTCGTGGCTAGGCTTGTTTCGGCCTTTTATGGTGCTAGACCTCGGTTTGGTGGTCTTGGGCTGAGTTCAGGGGCTCAAATAACTTAGAAAAATCCAAGAGAGACTTGGATAGTGCTATGTCTTGAGAGAAACCGAGGACGATGGCTAGAGCTTGGTGGTGGTAGTCCTTTCGGTGGCTCCGCGCGTGAGTGGTGCAAGGTGAGGAGTTCTTTTGTTTTCTCTCTATTTCTTATGTGGTGTCCGAATTTTTGTGAGCCAAATGGAGTCCCAAAGGCTGAGGAAGGAGTTTATAAGGGGGAGAAGTCATGGTCTTGGTCAAGGGGACAAAAATGAGGGGGACATCTCCTTAATTCATGGACATTGGTGTTGGTGCATGTCTTGCAAGACTTTAAATGAGTCAATCTCGGTTTTGGAGTGTCTCTCCTAGGTATTTGCTGAGTTCAATAGTTTAGGAGAGTGTCTTGATCTTGGGTATAGGTAATGGGGGACATTTATGCACCCTAGGTTAATAAAATAATACTTGGTTTCCCCTTCACTTGTCTTGAGGTTACATGGTCTTGACCTTGACTTTGACCAGGGCTTCATGGACCCAAAATGTCCCTTAATGAGCTGAATTTAATCACCCAAATTTGGGCTCGGTGAAAGTGGGCCGAAAATTGGTGTTTTGGGCCTTGGAAGCTGGACTGGTCACGCTGGCGCTGGGCTCGCGCGCGGCATTCTGCTGGGGCGCTGGGGAGGTGTTACAGGGGGAACATTAAGACCCGGAACTTGGCATGATCCCTTAGCATGTCAAGGTCCAAGTGACCCGAGCACAAAGGTGCGAGGCGTCGACTAAGGGAAGGACGCGAGCTGGGCGCGTTCTTATGGCTGGATTGTTGGTTCAGTCGGGTCTTCGTGGGGCGACGAAGACAGATGTGCGATACTTAGCCATATTTGTCCAATTGTTGGTCGGATCATGTTGGTTGATTAAGTCGAGGGCTCAGTCGGACGAGGATTACCGCGGGTTGTGCATGGCCTTGCGGGGATGCGGGATAACTCGGGACGGTAGGGTGCGGAGCAGCGCGGTGCTTCGCATATTTGTCGGGTAAGGCGCGGACAAGGGCGACGTCCAAGTGCACCGATAAACTCGGACGAGGGTGTTGGCTAATTAACCAAGACATGGTCGGACATAGGCGAGTTCGGGCACGAGAGTGCTTCGGATGATGCAGCTCGATAGGGCGCGCTCGAGTGTTGGCGCCGCGTCTAAAGCCGTTGGCGGGAACGGTTGGAATTTGAAATGGGCAGTTGGGCTGCACGTGTACTAGTCGGTTATTGCTAGTATCACGTGGCCTATGCGGGATTCCTTTGAGTGTGCATGCCAAATTGAGTGCAGCGGGATGACACGTGTCTTGGCGGTTCCAAGGGACACGTGGCACGACGGTTATTGACCCGCGCGTGGGACATATGTTCATGACGGTTGCCGACCGTTGTTGCATGGGCTAGGTTGGCATCAGGTTGATGCGGGCACGTGGCAGGGAGCAGTTGTGCATAACTGCCAGTCGGTTACCGAGCGGTTACCAAGCGGTTGGGGGACTGCTGTACCCGAGGTCTATAAGTAGGCCGCTGAGGGCATATGCGCGGGAGACACACAACACAAGAGAGATCGAGCGCGAGATAGCGAACTCGAGAGCGTGATCAAGCGAGTGACCACGATACACTCTGTAAGAACTCGGAAAGAGCATTGAGTGCTAAACACGAGGGTGCAAGGCAAGGCAAACAGACGAGTGAACTAGGGTGTGAACAAGTCTGTGTATTGTGTACTAGTAGGTGCAAGAGTTGGCATACGCCAAGTGATATAGCGTGCGTGTGTAAGGCCAATCTCTGTAAGGCCGGTATTAGTATGCATGTATATGTGCCTGCGTGCACAAGAGTGTATGTGTTGAACCGTGTATGCAAGCTGTAGGGTCTCCATTGTACTTAGTGTTATAAAAGTGCATTGGTTGGGCGTGAGCCCGTAATATTGCGTGTCGCTGTTTTATTTTATTGCTTCCGCATGTGTGTGAGCGACTTGTTTGCATAACCTTGATTTATACTTGTATGGGCGAGCGAAGGATCAAGGTACGGTGAAGGCTGACTGGTTTTGTGGGAAATCAGGCCGCATAGGGTGCTAAGGGCGCGAAAAATTTAGCCTCTATCTAGACCCTGTGACAAGTGGTATCAGAGACTACGTTGGTTTCTGATTGCTGATCGTGTTGGAACAATGGGCGATGCTGTTCGTCCTACTGATCAACTTCTGATGACCTTTGAAGCGCGGATTCAAAGGCTGGAGGATATGTTAGGGCAACCTCCTCAAACGCCCCTAAATGCTGCGGTCTTCGAGCGGTTACAAACAACCGACGATGCGCTTGTTGACTTAAGCAAGAAGGTGGACGCAATGAGGACTTCGGTGGAGTCGCTGCCCGAGTTTGTTGAAGGGCGGATGGATTCTACGCGAGACGAGTTCATGCTGCTGTCTGAAGCGGTTGAGTCCAAGATCACGAAGATCCAGGACGACGTTGCCTTACTGAAGCGGGTTGGCGCGAGTGTGCTCGCGGAGCAGCGCCAAGCACCGTCCAAAATCCGAATTCCAGATCCTAAGATGTTTGATGGTACCCGAGATGCCAAGGAAGTTGAAAATTTCCTTTGGGACATGGAAGCGTATTTCCATGCAGCCAGGGTCCAAGACGATGAGAAAGTGTCGATAGCGAGCATGTTCTTGTCGGGGGATGCAAAACTCTGGTGGCGAGCGCGAGTGTCTGATGACGTGAGTGCGAGTCGGGTGGGGATCAACACATGGGATTCATTGAAGAAGGAGTTGAGGGATCAATTCCTGCCTTGCAACACAGATTGGGTTGCAAGGGAAGCGCTAAGAAACCTGAAGCAAGATGGTGCGGTTCGTGAGTATGTCAAGGAGTTCAGTTCCTTGATGCTCGACATAAGCGAGATGTCGGAGCGGGACAAGTTGTTCAATTTCATGGCTGGATTACAAGGATGGGCCCAAGCCGAGTTGCAGCGGCAAAGGGTGAGTGATCTACCTACGGCTATGGCTGCTGCCGAGCGCCTTGTTGATTTCAAGGTGATTGGTGCCTCTGACTCGAGTGAACATGTGAAAGACTCGGGTAAGAAGGATGGGAAGTCTAAGAAGTTCAAAGGTGGAAAGCACCGAGAGAAGTCCGGCGAGGGGAGTAGTGGTACACCCCGTGAGACGTCCAAACAAACGATGGTGGACCGAAGTCGCGGCTGTTTCTTGTGTGATGGCGACCACTTGATGAAAGATTGTCCCAGGCGGTTTAAAGGCCGAGCCAACGCCTTAGTGGTGAAAGGCGGAGCATGCGACGATGAAGGCACGATTGGCCTTAATTCGTTGGTGCTGTTGAACAACGTAAGTGTCCAAGATGAACCAGCATGTTCGGGTTTGATGTTCGTGAAGGTGGCTGTGAAGGATAAACAGATCATGGCTATGGTGGATACGGGTGCATCACATTCCTTCATGAACGAGGCGTTGGTCTCGCGGCTAGGCCTTAAATTGGAGCCAAGTGACGGGATGAAAATGAAGACCGTCAAGCGCACAGAACAAATCAAAGGGGTGGCCAGGGTTGACATGGTCATTGGACCGTGGAAAGGTACGTGCACGGTGCATGTTTTGCCTATGGATGACTTTGAATTAATTCTGGGCATGGATTATCTCAAAGAGGCAAAGGCCTTTGTGAAGCCACACTTGAATAAGATGGTGTTCGTGTTGGATGGGAGGGAAGAGTCCCTTGATGTTCAGCGGGCAGTGCCAAAAAAGAAGGGAGCCATGCGGGTATCGGCTATGCGAGTCGAGCAAGACCTGGGGCAGGCTGAACTACTTTACCTTGGTGCAGCAACTAAGTGTTATTCGAAGGGGTCGGATACGTGCTGTACTGAATCTGATCATGACTTGATTGGGGGCAAAGGTGAATCAACGAGAAAGGTTCATGCGGTTTTGGACCGAAAGACCCGAGGACGAGGAAGTAAAAGACGGACATTTTACTTGGTCCAAAGGAAAGGTGAGCCGAAGGCCAAGGCAACCTGGGTTCGGAACGTTGAGCTAGTCCCACTCACGAGGCAGATAGCAAGGTTTGAGGCATGCTTGCGAACTTTCCCCACGTCGATGAGGGCGTCGACGAAATCAGGTGGGGGAGGTTTGTTACAGGGGTAACATTAAGACCCGGAACTTGGCATGATCCCTTAGCATGTCAAGGTCCAAGTGACCCGAGCACAAAGGTGCGAGGCGTCGACTAAGGGAAGGACGCGAGCTGGGCGCGTTCTTATGGCTGGATTGTTGGTTCAGTCGGGTCTTCGTGGGGCGACGAAGACAGATGTGCGATACATAGCCATATTTGTCCAATTGTTGGTCGGATCATGTTGGTTGATTAAGTCGAGGGCTCAGTCGGACGAGGATTACCGCGGGTTGTGCATGGCCTTGCGGGGATGCGGGATAACTCGGGACGGTAGGGTGCGGAGCAGCGCGGTGCTTCGCATATTTGTCCGGTAAGGCGCGGACAAGGGCGACGTCCAAGTGCACCGATAAACTCGGACGAGGGTGTTGGCTAATTAACCAAGACATGGTCGGACATAGGCGAGTTCGGGCACGAGAGTGCTTCGGATGATGCAGCTCGATAGGGCGCGCGCGAGTGTTGGCGCCGCGTCTAAAGCCGTTAGCGGGAACGGTTGGAATTTGAAATGGGCAGTTGGGCTGCACGTGTACTAGTCGGTTATTGCTAGTATCACGTGGCCTATGCGGGATTCCTTTGAGTGTGCATGGCAAATTGAGTGCAGCGGGATGACACGTGTCTTGGCGGTTCCAAGGGACACGTGGCACGACGGTTATTGACCCGCGCGTGGGACATATGTGCATGACGGTTGCCGACCGTTGTTGCATGGGCTAGGTTGGCATCAGGTTGATGCGGGCACGTGGGAGGGAGCAGTTGTGCATAACTGCCAGTCGGTTACCGAGCGGTTACCAAGCGGTTGGGGGACTGCTGTACCCGAGGTCTATAAGTAGGCCGCTGAGGGCATATGCGCGGGAGACACACAACACAAGAGAGATCGAGCGCGAGATAGCGAACTCGAGAGCGTGATCAAGCGAGTGACCACGATACACTCTGTAAGAACTCGGAAAGAGCATTGAGTGCTAAACACAAGGGTGCAAGGCAAGGCAAACAGACGAGTGAACTAGGGTGTGAACAAGTCTGTGTATTGTGTACTAGTAGGTGCGAGAGTTGGCATACGCCAAGTGATATAGCGTGCGTGTGTAAGGCCAATTTCTGTAAGGCCGGTATTAGTATGCATGTATATGTGCCTGCGTGCACAAGAGTGTATGTGTTGAACCGTGTATGCAAGTTGTAGGGTCTCCATTGTACTTAGTGTTATAAAAGTGCATTGGTTGGGCGTGAGCCCGTAATATTGCGTGTCGCTGTTTTATTTTATTGCTTCCGCATGTGTGTGAGCGACTTGTTTGCATAACCTTGATTTATACTTGTATGGGCGAGCGAAGGATCAAGGTACGGTGAAGGCTGACTGGTTTTGTGGGAAATTAGGCCGCATAGGGTGCTAAGGGCGCGAAAAATTTAGCCTCTATCTAGACCCTGTGACAGGAGGCCTGCTGGGCTTCGCGGGCGCGGGGCAGGCCTGTGGGCGCGGCAAGGTCACGAGTCGGGAACACGCGATTCTTCATCACGCTGGCTGCACGCGTGTTGGCTGGCCTAGGTGCGTGAATGAGGCTCGAACCGATTTTTGAGGCTTTTCTTGTGTTCCTATGACTTAGAAAAATATACCAAGTGTTAGTTAGGACTTAGGCTTGGTCTTGGACCTCGACCCGGGGCCTTGGGGGGGGTCGCGACTCGAGTGGCTCGGTTAACTTCTCGATTTTTCGAACGAGGTCTAAGACTTGAATTTGCACTTCATATTACTTAGAAAAATTCTACCAACACTTAGAAAATATTTCCAACACTTAGGCATGGCTCGAGTGCGTTAAGGCTCAGTGCACGCAGCTCGTGAAAAGGCTCGACTTATGTACTTGGATTTTAGGCTTGAACATGTACTTCTCCACACTTAGAAAAATTATAAGTGTGATGATACTAGTGTTGATCTATTCTTAAGGCTCGATAACTAGTGTTCTGAACGAACGAATCATTCGAATTAAATATCCGAATAATTAAAACGAATTTAATATTATTTGAGTCCTTAACATATACTTAATAAATAAACCTTGAATTATACTTCTTAACACTTAGGAAAATTTATTCCAAGTGTTCACTTATATACTGAGCTATGACTTAGGGAAATTTATTCGGATCTCGGTTCAAAATCTCGAGTCGGCTAAATTTCCCTTATTAACCCAATTCATTAGATCGATCTTGGTCTTAACATGTCTTAGAAAATTCTTAAGAATAATCTAACTTAATTGAGCTTTTTTTATAATTTACATAAATCTTGAATTTCTTAAAAATTACGAATTTCACTTAAAAGTCGAGCAGTGAAAATCGTCTTAATAATATAATAATATTCGGGGCGTTACAACCTATCCTCCTTAAAATATTTCCGTCCTCTGAAATACAGAATTAGGGTACTAGGCCGCTAAGCCAGAACTCATACTAACACTATGCACAAACGTGCTAAATAAATGTACACCAGTACATCAGAATGTCTCAAAGCCGAAACTCTGGATTTCTGGCTAACGTAACTGATCTTGAATCTGGCACTAACATGTCTGGTCTTACCCGGATAGTTATGTGCACACTCTGAGTGGCCGTGGCTGCCTCGGAACCTGAGGAGGGCCTAGGCCTCTCAACTCAGGTGGTAGGTAGCTGTGGGGACACTCACTTAGAGGTTGTTGCCCTTGGGCAAAACTTAAATCTCGGTATACATAACTAACTTGTCTGGGCATACACCTGCATGAGCCAGGGTGGAAACAACTTCCACTAAACTCGGGTCATGACAACTCGACCAAGAACAAGAGGTACTCAACCGTCCAGGTCCTAACCTTTTTTACGTGCATAATTCTAAAATAATTGATATAAATATCTAGTTCTGATCTCGGCCTCTCTCTCTCAAGTGGCTTCCCACTCATCATGGTGACTCCCATAAACTTTGACGAGCTCTATGTCTTTGTTTCTTAGTCGTCGAACCTTTTGGTCCAGGACTACTACTGGTTGCTCATCATATGTCACTTTCTGCCCGACATTCTCATTTGCCAAAGTTCACGGCAAGACTCGGGCCGTACACGTACTTTCCTAACATCGTGACGTGATGACGTTATGCACCCTCGAGGGTTCTGGGGGCAACGCCATGCGCTAGGCTGTTATGTCAACTTGCTCGAGAATTTAAAAAGGTCCTATAAAACGGGGTGGGAATTTCCCTTCTCCCTTACATACAACGTCCTTCATTGGCGTGACTTTCAGGAGTAACTTAACTCCTTCTTGAACATAACCTCCCTTCTATGCTTGTTACGTAGATTTCATATCTGCTCTGCGCCTCTCTCACCCTCACTCGGACCTTGGTAACCCTTTGCACTGTGTCATCGATCAACTAGGGATCGAGAACCTAGTTCTTGCCGTCTTCATCCCAATAATGGGTGAGCGGCACTTACAACCGTACTAACTGTGTACAGCGTCTTTTAATCGATGAGTGATAGCCGTGAGTGTAGGCGAACTCGACAGTGGGTAACAACCTTTCCCATGAACTACTTCGCTCTAGGACACAAGCCCGAAGCATGTCTGTAACACCCCGCTCATGAGAGTAAATTTTTCGCAACTTTTACTTTGAAAATACTTTAACTCTTTCGAAATATTTTGCGACTAACTCGTGATGCTACTCAAACTCATCATCTTGAAAATCCGTTTACCTTTAAACTTTTGTCTAATACTCCTTTAGACATAATTAAAACAGATTTCCTTTAAACTTGCATTTAACTGTACCATATTCATACTTCTCGAAATGGTAAGAACTTGAAATCTGAAATTTATGCAAGTTCAATACTTAATGTGCATAGCGGAAATACTTAAAACGTGGTTTATTATACAGACATATCAAATACTTTATAAATGTCCACTTGAAATAAGTGCACGACCACCACCACCACTGTTCAGCTCACACCTCCGTCCCGACCCTGTTACCTGAAAAACACAATGGGGGTGAGTACTGATCCTCTTGTACCCCGAAAAACACCCATACTAAAGTAAACAGCAATAAGAATACAATATCATGATCTTTGGTATATATCTGGACTGTAAATTTGTTCCAGTAACTTAAACTGAATCTGGCCGATATCTAATCGGATACTTGTGCACAATCTGATGGATATTTCTAAGGCAACTAATGGCCTCCATCAGAACTTAGGATGTACTGATAAGGCAACTAGGAGCCTTCATCCCAAGCGTATAAACTTTAACTGTATACATACCTCGAACATGATATCAATATTATACTCAATGTAATACCCAGTCTGGGTCCCCACCTTTCTTCTTTTGAAAATTTTTGAAAAATGTAAGTGTTGCTCTTGGTAGCTATATCTGCAAGCAACATAAAAATATAAACAAATATACTAAGTACTATGTTCGTATACTCAATAAGATTTAACTCTTACTTATCCGAATCTTAAAGATATTCAATAAACTTGCTTTTTCTCAAGTTTATACTCAATAAGATTTACACCTTTTTTATCGACCAAGTGTTGTTCGGACTCCGTTTTCCCATTCAACCAGAGCTTCGCGCTATCAGTGACTTGTACGATGTACCCATAAACCAGTTTTCTCCTAATGCGATTCGCATCATGATCGCCTTCATTGTTGTATCTCGAATAAAGCTTAAGTATTTTTCTCCAGAGTTCCTTTTTCACTGCTATAGCTACCGATTCATAAAAGACGCCCATTGTTTGGGTCGTCGTGCTGGTGTCACCTTTCTCGATGACCTTTCTTCCAACGTAACTAAATGGAAGTCTAAATTTGTTTTTATTCGACCTGCTCCTGGTACATACCCATACCCAAACACTTGGATTAGATCCAAAGTTAAACAAAATAAACGGCCCCCGTGCCCCAAATTCGAATCGATGCTGGTCGAGCTCAATAAGTACACTTTCAAAGCTCGGCCGCGGATCAAAGAAATGTCCCTCCTTAACCATGTCGGTCTTGTTGT
Source organism: Striga asiatica (assembly GCA_008636005.1). Taxonomy (NCBI): domain Eukaryota; kingdom Viridiplantae; phylum Streptophyta; class Magnoliopsida; order Lamiales; family Orobanchaceae; genus Striga; species Striga asiatica. The sequence goes on along the minus strand of BKCP01004962.1, from coordinate 421,186 downwards.
CGACGAGAGTCTTCCTCGTCTCGACGATCCTCGTAAGTAATTTTCCTTCTTTCGCTATTTTGGGTCATTATGCTGTTGTCTGTTTCCCCATTTGACAAGGTCCGCAAACTGGATGAACCTTCATTGTCAGTTTCGGCACTCCTCGAAAAATTCCTGCATTAGACAAATTTATCAAATGAGAATAGCCAATATGCCCAAGACGTTGATACCAACATCAACCAAATAACATGTAGCGCCCCGTTCGATTGATAGAATTTCTCGGGTTATTCTATTTATCGAATATTATTTGTAAGGTTATATTTATTTTATTAGTCGCGATGTCGACTTAAATATAAGGTTGGAGTACTCGATCGTTTAATTGGAAAACGTTCGTTGTACGGCGATTTCGGTTCAACCGCGTGAACTGAATATAACCCGTTTGAAACATGGAATTTTGAGAATTAATTATTATTATTATTATTTATCTTATTTATTGTTATAATTATTTGTTGAATGCTAAAATTATTTTAAATGTCTAATGTGATTTAATTGTCTAATTGCTTAATTGTCTAAATATTATTTAATTGCCAAAATGTCTAAATGCTATTATTATAAATTATTAAATTGTGTAATTGTATTTTTACTAATATTATCATTATTTAAAAAAAAAATTAATTATGTGTATTTTAAATATATATATATATATATATATATCCGGTTTATTTATTTGTGCGATTTAGTTGAGCCCGAGAAAACCGATTTAATGCTACGTAGTCGGGCCCGAAAGCCGAACCGTGTTATCAAGCCAGCCCGGAACCAGCTTGACCCAAAACCGGCCCGACCCGAACCCGCGTGGTGT
>BKCP01004962.1:403930-420154 GCA_008636005.1 Striga asiatica | reverse complement strand
CGCAGCTTTTTCTCTCGTAAAATCCCTCACCGATCATCACCCTCATCTCCATATAGTTTCTCTGAGTTTCTCCTTCACCCTCCTCGCCATCACCACCTGATCACCATCATATCGCCTTCATCTCCTCCATAATTCCTGATCGTCATCATCATCCATCTCAATCTCAGCCGCCAATCGCCGTGAACCCATCAGTCATGCCCCTCTCGCGGTGAACCACCACGGACCAGCGGCGACCCCGACGACCACTTCCGACGAAGTCCAGCAACATCCGCGACCACGAGCCACCACCGCAGCCACCTCGCGAATTCCGGCAAGCCCCGCAACTCGACAACTGCTCCGCTGCGACCAGCCATTTTCTGGCGAACCTGCAAGCTGCGAGCATCTCAGCAGCGTCATCAACGCATCACAGCGTCTCGATTTTCGTGAGCCTAGGCCGCCGTTCGAGCCGTCGATCCCTTGTTCCGTTTTTGTTCGATTCCCGAGAACGGTATAAGGCTCAACTCATCTCGTTTAAATTTTTCGTCTCGTGTATGTTGTGTTTTTTATTGTTGAAAGAGATCGTTGAATACCTGTGAATATGATTATGTGACTTTTGTGTTCATAGGATTTATATGTGTGTTTGAAATTGCTAAAGGAAATAATGTTGTATGTGTGGAAGAACTCGTCGATTCGATGAAATCGAACGAGACCTCGTCGAATCGTGATAGAGTCGCTGTGGGTTGGAACTTGAATTGTCCTTAGTCTCATAGCGAAGACTTCGGACGGATTCGTTGAAAAACGAGTCAGTTATGAATTAATGAAATTGTTTAATCGCTGTTTTAGTATATAAATTATGATAAATTGTGTGATGCTCGTATTTTTGTGAGATTTTGTGTAATACCCCATATTTTAGTAAGTCAGTAAAAATTATTTACCGCAGTAAAAATTTATTTACCGCAGTAAAAAGTTATAAGGTAAATCAGTAAGAGTGATTAATTTAGTATAGATAATACGTAAAGTATTTCAAGATTAAGTTAAAAAAAAAATTCATAATCGAGAATAGTAGAGATTATAATAAAATCTTCGGTTTTCAATCGTAAATGGAATTTAAGTCCGATTTTGATTTCGAAAATTTTATTATTGATATCTAAATTTTATTAAGCATAAAAGTTTAGTTATTATGGATTTTTAAAGATTAAGAATAGCATAATTTTAATTAATTGTGAATTTTTACAATTTATGCTATTATTAGAAAAATAAAAGTGTTTATGTTATTTTTAAGCATGTTTTTCCTCATTAAATCATTTGTAAATGATTTATATATTAGAGATATTATTTTTGAAAATTATTTTCTGATTTTATTAGAAAATTCGGGATTAAAAAGAAAAATAAAAAAATAAATTGTGGAAATTATTTTTATTTTGTAGAATCTTCATCATCTGAAGCATCTTAATTTTTATATTAATGATGACTCATTTTTATGTTATTTTATGCAATTGATTGAGCTGATAAATTTAATAATATTAGTCAACTAAATTAAAAATTAAGAGTGGGACATTATTTAGCATATTTGTTGAAGAAATTAGTATTTTAAATGATATTTAATTCAATCTTGGTGCTATTTGTCCCCTAAAACTTTCCTATAAATAGGAGCATTCATCAATGGTAGAATTACACCACAAAAATTCAGATTTTTATGTTATAAGAAAAAGAAATAGTAAGAATCGAGTTTTTAAGAGAGAAACCGAGCAATTTCAAGAAATACTTGGAGCAAGTTTCTTTTCTTATAAATAGAAGAGGTATGTATTCAAACTTTGATATCATCAATTATAGCTAAGAGTTATAAGTGTTTATATGTGATTTTGATATGTTATCATGTTTATAAATTATAAATTTTATATACATAAGTATATAAAATAAGATTATAAATTAAGATTATTTAAAGTTCATGTTGCAGCTGCTTATGTTTGTTGTTTTTGACCAAGCTATTAAATTCTAAAATTTATGAAAATTTTTATATGACATCATCATTATGCTGAGAATAATACTGAAAATTATTAGATTATTTGAAGTTAAAATGAATTTTATAAAAATCATTGATTAAGGTGCTGTCCAGTGAAAAATCTGTGTAGTAATGATGACTTGTAGTATTTAATTACCCTACCTATTGATATTATTTTGAGTTGGAAATTTTATGGTCAATTTATATATTAGTTAAGAACTTTCTGTTTAAATTTTATCTTTATTGAACTTGTTTAGCATGAGATATAGATTTTTAAAAGCAAGCATACAAGTTAGTTGAATATTTTGTTATATTTTCAACTTTGAAATAATATATCTTAATATATGAGTATTATTTTAAAGTGAAATTTTTATGGTAACTTTATATATATGTGAAGAGTACATATGTTAAAGTTAAGTTTAAAATGAGATGATCATGAATAATTCTCATATAAGTGATGAGTAATTTGATGAAGTTTTGGTATAATATGTTGAGTATACAATATTATAAAGATTGTATTAAGTATGACATATTAATATCAAGATTAAAAGTTAGGATTAAAAGATGATTATGGCTTGAGATTATTTTCACTTTCAAGTTAATTAAGTGAAAATTTAGTATAAGCCAATATCTAAAAATTGGGAGATATGATGTATGATGAATTAAATAGTTAATCGAGTTAAATTAAGATAAGTTATAAATCATGTTGATGATGTTGGTAAAAGTAAGCATGTTTTAAGTTTAAATACTCAATCAAGTATAATGTGAAATATAGTTATTTTCACATTTGAGTTATGATATGCTAAGTATAATACCATATTGATGTTTATGAAGATATGATTTATATAAGATTAAGTAATTGGCCTTAAGTAAAAGTAAAAAGAGAAGTTACGTATAAATGTTGACGGGCGTTTCCGGTCAAAAAAAAAAACAAGTTTAATGAATTTCTATAAGATTTGGATAAGTTAATAATTTTAAAAATCTTATTGAGTGTACGAACATAGTACTTAGTATATTTGTTTATATTTGATGTAACTTGCAGATACAGTACCAGTACAGCACTTATCGTATTTCAAATGATTTCAAAGACAAAAAGGTGGGGACCCTGAACGGGTATCACATTGAGTACGATATTGATGTCATATGGGATGTGGAGACCATCAGTTGTCTCAGATTATATCCTAAAGTTTAAGATTATTATGCTTAGGATGAGGAGGCATTAATTTGTTCTCAGAGATTATATCCTAAGTTCTGATGGAGGCCGCCTGAGTTGCCTTAGAAATATCCATCAGAGTGTGCACACGTATCCGATTAATTATCGGCAAGAGAAGAGAAAAGTTTAAGTTACCGATCAGATATCAGTTTATGATTATCCATATTCGTTACTCACCCCCATGAGTTTTAGTTTCAGGTAACAGGTCGAAGAGGAGGTGTGAGTGGAGCAGTGTTGGTGTGGATCGTGGACTCAGATGAAGACAAGCTTTGATGAGGACATTTATAACAATCTGTATAATTAACCACGTTTTCAAGTATTTCCGCTATGCACATTACGTATTGAACTTGCATTTTAATAAATTTCAGATTTCAAGTTTTTACCATTATAAGAAATTTGATTATGGTATTTTAAATGCAAGTTTAAAGGAAATCTGTTTTATTTATGTATAAAGAAGTATTAGGCAAAAGTTTAAAGATAAACAGATTTTCAAGATGATGAGTTTGAGTAGCATCCCGAGTTAGTCGCAAAAGATTTCGAAAGAGTTAAAGTAATTTCGAAGTAAAAGTTGCGAAAAAGTTACTCTGATAAGCGGGGTGTTACAGGTGGTATCAGAGCTAGAGTTTTAAATGCTCTGTATACTAAATATTTAAGTTATGAAAGAGAAAGTTTTCAGAGAAATCAAAGTTTTTACAGAGAATTTCAAGAAAACCCGACCACACCACGCTCACACTTCATCAACTACCCGGTAAGTGCTGTTAAAAGTTTTATACAAGTTTTTTAATATATTCAAATTTACTAAGTCTATGTTCATTAAGAATTCAGATATACGAACTCTAGAAATTTGTTATATGTTCAAGTATTAAAGTTTGAAATCTAGTTTATCAAGTTGACTAGATTAAGAAAGAACTCGAACATTCTAAGTTAAGCCATAAGAATAAGATTCAAGTTAAGATCTGATTATAAAGTGCTGATACCAAATTTTGGCCTAGCCTATTAAAATATTACACGTGGATATGTATTACATGAATTATTTTATTTTTGGGCCTTAAATAATACCGCTTGTGATAATATCGGGCACATTAAACATATATATAAATACCCCGATGATGGACATCATCGAGAGAAGGTCTGAGGGGCGTTAATCATTTTTTCTCTCTAATGAGAAAGAATGGAGGCGGTGCTGCAGAGGCATTCTTTCCTCTTGCTTCTGTTTTAGGCCTGCTTCATCTTTTTCATTAATTTTATACAGAAATTCACCAAAAAATCATCACAAAAATCTAATACAAAAAATACATAATAAATTCCTCTGAACCCCCAATGTTGATGAAATTTTGAGCATCAACAGTTTGGCGCTAGAAGGAGGGGCCGTAATTTGTTCGGGTTAATCTTCGCCGCAAAAACAGCTACATATCTGCTGAGAACTTCTCTCCAGCAAGCTTATTCTTACTACTGTTTGGATTTTTCTGTTTCTATGGTTCTATTCTACCAGTTCCGGTATAACATATCCGTAGGAACGATTAAAAAAAAAAACTGCTTGAATGAAAATTGATCGTTTACGAAGAGGCTGTTTGTCATTGGCTCGTGAATATGCCCAAGCTAAGATGTGGTTCTGCACAAGCTTTCTGTTTCTGCATAAATTGTTCTTGAAGATGACAAAGTGATTAGATAAGATCATTGATTGTTGCTGGACAAACATACACCACGTCACGTGTCTGCTTTAGCCTTATAAAATAAATAAAAAAAGAAGAAGGGAGAAAAACATTGAGGCTGCCGCCTGATATCACGGGGCCCACTTTACCTTCATCTTTATCAAAAACCTCGAATGAAGATCTAAACGGACCTGGTTGTCACTGGTTTCACCGTCTTCAAGCTTAGATTTCCGATTAACCTCACCGAGGTCCGACCTCATCACACCTCGGGGCCCGGCCAACTCCTGAATTGATTTCGGCCTCTCCGACCTCAGTCATTGGGGACCAGCCGACTTCCGAAATTAACCGACCTCGTTATTTTCGGCCGACTACCGAGAGTCCCGACTCGGACAGTACCGACCTCACTTCCTCCGTTGAGCCATCAAACCAATTTCATCACAGCCCGGCAAAATCGACTTCACCACAAAACGTCGGTACCGACCACGCGAGACATTAACATCTCAGACCTCGTCGTTACCGACCTACACAAGTCGGCCCAGACTGACATTAACATCTCGGACCGATCTCAAACTCGGACAGACCTCACTATAGACCGAGATCCGATCTCAGTCAACAACCGACTTCAAATCAAAGGCCGACATGAGCCTGGATCATGAAATCACGGCCTACTTACACACCTGCGACCCAATTTCATTTTCTTCGGGCGATTGCCGAGTTGCACAAAACGACTTTAGAGCAGCTGCCTGACCGACTTACCGCCATTATAGCAGCCCCATGGTCCGATTTGCCAACAAACACCGACCTCGGCTTCTCCGATATCCCCGACTGCAATTGTCGGGACCGATAGACTTCGGTCAACGGCCTGGATCTTTACTCGCTGATTGTCGACTTTACCAACAGCCGACTTCTTAAATCGTCGGTAAATCGCCGGTAACGACTTCACAGCAGCCGCCGACCTCACCCTGTCGAGACCTCGGTAGGCGGACCGAGCTGCGAAATCCGGCCGGAACCGACTTTGACGTCCTTGATCTCCGAGGTACTCGCTTCCAATTTAGGCTGCCGAATTTTTAATCTGACGCCGAAAGTTTTTGTCGTGATTTTGTGACAAGGTGAGGAGAGAATCTGTAAAAGCGAGAAAAAGGGACCACCCATTTGAGGGTACTCTGTTTGGGCCTATACTTTAACTCGGCCCAAAAGCAAAAAAAACAAAAATAAATAATAAAAAATAAAGAGTTGGCTAGACACATTGCCGGCCTTACTTATTAATGTCACGGCGGAATGCACTTATTAATACCGCGGCCGAGTTCATTTAATGACGCTGGGGTCGAATTTACTTATCTACACCAGCAATGAGGTCACTTATTCGCCGACGTCCTATTATGGCTCGCCATGAGCTACGACTCCGGTTGAGCCGACGTCCTATTATTGCTCGCCGTTGAGCCTCGACTCCGGCAGAGCTAATATTTATACTTGCTCGCCGTAGAGGCTCGACTCCGGTAGAGCTAACATTTATATTTGCTCGCCGTAGAGTCTCGACTCCGGCAGAGCTAACATTTATATTTGCTCGCCGTAGAGTCTCGACTCCGGCAGAGCTAACATTTATATTTGCTCGCCGTTGAGCCTCGACTCCAGCAGAGCTAACATTTATATTTGCTCGCCGTAGAGCCTCGACTCCGGCAGAGCTAACATTTATATTTGCTCGCACTAGAGTCTCGACTCCGGCAGAGCTAACATTTATATTTGCTCGCCGTAGAGCCTCGACTCCGGCAGAGCTAACATTTATATTTGCTCGCTGTAGAGCCTCGACTCCGACAGAGCTAACATTTATATTTGCTCGCTGTAGAGCCTCAACTCCGGCAGAGTAAATATTTACATTTGCTCGCCGTTGAGCCTCGACTCCGGCAGAGCTAATATTTACATTTGCTCACCGTTGCGCCACGACTCCGGCTGAGCTGATATTTACATTTTCTCGTCATTGAGCCTCTGCTCCGGCTGCACCCACACTGGTTAGGCAAAGTCAATAAGACCTTTCCGGCTGGGCAACATTAAAATACGTCGGTACAATAAAAAGTCGAATCTCAAAATATAATTCGGCTAGCCGACTCTTAAAATAGTTTAGTCGAAAATAAAAATTGCCGACGTTCCTTTAAAAATTCAGCGAGTAAAATAAAATGCTGAATATTTTAGTCGGAAACAAAAAATACCGACGTTCCTATATATGCAATATTCCGGTAAGGCAGAGCACCTACCGGCAAACAAAGTCAGACTCGACAAAATATCGAGGTAACACTGTTTTTCGTGCGTTAATCATTTATTGCACGAAATCATCATATATTCACACATTCATACATTCATACGTGTGTCATACATGCATCTTGACATGAACATAAAAAGTCAAGCAAAAAATCCTTAAGGACCCACGCTGGTGAGGTGCAATGTAAAACCTTACTCACAGGGATCATTAAATTCCTTAAGGACCCACACTTGGTAGGCAAAGTCAATAAGACCTTTCCGGCTGGGAAAAATATAAAAAGAAAATTTAACACTGAGTTCTTCAGCTCGGTAAAAATAAAATAAAAATAATTCGGCTAACCGACATTTGCACAATAAAAAGGCCGAATCTCGAAAAAACACTCGGCTAACCGATGTCGGCACAGTAAGAAAGCCGAATTTAAATGAATAAATAGTAAGAAAATCTTTTCCAAACCCTGAAGTTGGTTTGGCAAGGCTAACGCCCTACATACTACATCAAAGATCGGGAACACACTACCCGACCAAGAAATAATTAATAAAAATAAAAGACCGAAGACCGGATATCAAATAATCCAACCAGGTCCATATAATAAAGAAAAATAATAAAAAATCAAACAAAAAATCGCGTCGTCTTAATACGACAGAATCGCGAATCCGGTAACAATTCCGGGGGCCCGAGTGCCCACATAATTCCATATCATTATTACCACATCAAACGCTTCGCGTTCCACGCAAAAAACGCGAAATATGGGTACCAAATTACCCGACTAGGCCATCCAGGCCTCATTTAAAATTCCAGAAAAATTGACTATTCACGTCATTGGCTCCACGGGTCCCAAAAAACCCGGCCAACATTGATTACGGCTAAAATTAACTAAACATGCGACTTCAGAACAGTTCTATTCAAAACATGCCCTAAAGTCGGGGGCCTACTGTTGATACCAAATTTTGGCCTAGCCTATTAAAATATTACACGTGGATATGTATTACATCAATTATTTTATTTTTGGGCCTTAAATAATACCGCTTGTGATAATATCGGGCCCATTAAACATATATATAAGTACCCCGATGATGGACATCATCGAGAGAAGGTCTGAGGGGCGTTAATCATTTTTTCTCTCTAATGAGAAAGAATGGAGGCGGTGCTGCAGAGGGATTCTTTCCTCTTGCTTCTGTTTTAGGCCTGCTTCATCTTTTTCATTAATTTTATACAGAAATTCACCAAAAAATCATCACAAAAATCTAATACAAAAAATACACAATAAATTCCTCTGAACCCCCCATGTTGATGAAATTTCGAGCATCAACATAAAGATTGACAATGTATTTGAGCTAAGTATAAGAAGTAACAGTATTTCAGTATATAATAGCCAAAAGTACGGGGAAGATCATGGGGGTTTGAAATAAGAACCAAAAACCGGATCAGATCCTGGAGGCTTGAAACTGAACCGTAGAAATAAAGTTTAAGAAAATAGTCAATCTTTATAAAGCAGAAGTTTTGATATCTTATTAGTTAGATATCATGAGTTAAAAAGTGGCAAAGTTTAAGATCAAGTTAAATTATTTTGTATTGGTACTTGTTAGTGGCAGTACAATTATACAAAATATTTTTCAGAAATCAATAAGTATAAGTTAAGGTATCGAAATATAATAGTCACATAGCCGGGTAAATTATAGAAACCTGAAATAAGGGTTATTAAGTCCGGATTACCTAGAGACTTGAAATCGAACCTTAAAAGATATCAGTATCACATTCCAGATACGAGATGATTATGTAAAATTCTAGAAAGAATTTTTGAAGTTAAGCAAGAATAATCTGGATATGTGAAAGTTAAAGACAGTCTTTTCAATAAAGCAAAGACTGATAAGTTTTCATATATTGGGATCAAGTATTTATTTCCAATAATAAATGATGAGTTTAAAGCCATAAGTGAGAAATGGCGAGAAGAAACAAGAAAGAGATTTAAGATTAACCAAAACTCTAGCACAAGCTAGGTGTTTTCGGAAAATTATCAATTTCTTTAAAGTTTAGTATAGCTATTTATTAATGGTTATACTGTTTAAGTTATATGGTTAGTGGTATTAGAATGCCGCAAGGCAAAGTTTCAAGACCACAACTGAGTAAAGTTTAAGAAGTATAGAATCTTGACTGAATCAAGAAGTTTTCTCAGTCCAGAAACAAGTAGTATTGATGTGTGATTCAAGTGTATACGGGAAAAGTATATTTTGCATAATCAATCTACTTGACATATGGTAATATCATTGAAAGTAAAAAGCAAGACAAGGATTTAAGTACAATGTTGAGAACTTTACTATTTCTAAGAAGCTAGTACAGAAATAACAGTGAAAGGAAATACAGACAAGCAGAAAGGAATTCGCAACTAATACAAAGTTATATTACATAAAGAGAGGGTGCGTCTCAAGAGCACAAGACTCCATAACTCTGCCACCCAACATGGCTGTAGTTTCACAAAGATAGATCTAAAGGATCAAATGCTCGTTTGCGTTTGAATCCTGGAGTTTCCACAGAATCTTGAACTGTTGAGATGCTATCTTGAAGTGTAACGCCCCGTTTTATTTTAAAGAATTTACCGAATTTATTTAGTAAAAATCAGAGTTATTATTATTATTTTTTTTAAATCCAAATTAAAACATTTATCAAGAAACGGGCGCTACTTACTAACCACAGCAAATGAACACATCCAATCAATCGATCCAACCTACACATGCTCGGACTAACGATATTAAATAATCCTTTAAATTCATAAGTCTCAAATCATTCAAATAGATCTAGCATGAAACAAGGTTCAACCAAAACTTAAACATAATTCAAAAACGGAAGCAAGAATTAATCCAAAGTATGAAAGCAAATGATTAAGTAACAAGTTCATGCATAACACATAGTCAATATACAAAAATCAAGTAGGGAGATGAACACATATTAAATATCCAAATCCAAGCGAGAAAAAGAATCATGTCAAGGTTCAGTTCAACAAATCATAAACAGGCGGAAGCATAATATAGCGATAACATAATTTGACCAACGACCATCCTCTCGCTCGTCTTTACGCCACCGCCACCGACTCAGCTCAACCTAATGAAAGGAAGATGAGACAACAACAGAAAACAATGGGGGTGAGCAACCAACAAGCTCACCATTATCGCACAGTTATCCCGTATAATTATTTTAAAAGCAGTATCACGATAAACAGTATCAGTATCCGTATGCATAGAATTCATAGCCTAAACCCCCTACCCGGCCCTATCACAAACCTCCTATGTACATACAACAAACCTTCCGACCACTCATCGGCAAGGCCGTAACTGGAAAATTTCCCCCACCCCGAACCACTCACGGATCATGGGAGTCCACCCCGAACTACTCACGGATCATGGATGTTTTCCAGGAGACAGTGAAGATGTTTTTCCCCCCCGAAACTCACACGGATCAGGGCGTCGCCTCCCGGATACAATGGGCAGGTGACCTCTCACTGTTATGCATTCGTCAAAGGCACTATCGTTCGGGACACTTAGACTAGAGTTCTCATGCATACAATAATTTTCAAAAGAAAGCATTACACGAAATAAGGAGTGCGATAAATATGGAATACATCATAAATGTACCCACCTGATAGCAGCAACAGTTCACAGAATCACAATTCCAGAAACGAGGCGAGGTCAACACCTCTAAACACCTACATTATGAAAAGATCCTACAATCAGAATCTATCTCGTCTTAAATCGGAAATCATAAGACAGACCTAGTCGAACTCGTTTCGACTAATTAGTTCGTGAAGTCCTGTGGATGTTGGAACACTAAGACTCGGCACTAAACTCGACCAAAACACGCAAAGGAGTTCACACAAATCCATCTAAGGATTGACCAAGTCAAACACACATAAAAACCAAAAAGAAAGTCGATTTCCAAATTTCATATAAAAATCATGTTCGAAAATAGAAATCATTTAATCGCATGAAAATAGAAGGTCAAGCTACCCTACGAATTAAGCTCTGAAAATTTACACAAAATTTCATCTCCTAGAAACATGTAAAACCACAAAGGTTCAGCTTTAAACTCGAAACACCCTATTTTATAAAATTCGAACAAGATATCAATAAAATAGGCACATTAATTCATACTCAGACTTAATGAATGAATCTGATCTTGAAAATATTACACAAGAACATACAGTATGCCAAAGTCCACTTGTAAAAATCTCAGCCTTAAATGATAACTGCTGCTATTTTTAAAAATTCAAACGAGCAACAGCAGTTTATCGAATTTAAACCCAAAATGAATCAAAACGGACTCCAAAAATTTCCATATATTACAAACATAATTAAACACACAAAATAGGCCTCTCAGTAAAATTTCAGAATTTTTCATGCAGTAACCAATTTATAAAAAGTCAAACAACGTTTCTGCAGATACGATAAATAAAATATTTACCACATCAGACCAACTCCAAAAATTCTAAACATTTAACACAACACATATAAGTCACAGAGGCACGACATATTCGAATTTCAGCTCATTTCAGTCAGGCATGAATTTTTTATGCATTTTTCAAGAAACTGAACAGAAAACAATTTAATTTTTAAAAATAGCTAAACACCTTTAAAAATCACGAAAATTTTACAGCAGTCTTATATTCCTCAGCAGACATAACCCTCAAACTTCCAAGGCAATACGAGCAGTATACAATTTTTAACGAATTAATTACCATATCAGCAATTTCACGAGTTCATTAATTCACGAATGACTCAACAAGACTCGAAATTGTTCGAGTCCTTCACTATAAGACCAAGGACACATCACGTTCCAATATCCACAGCAACTTAACACTTCTCAACGTGTGCTCGTTCGATTCACACGAATCGACGCAGTTCACGTATACACACGACATTAATAAATAACGTCAACAATATAAATATACATACACTTGAAATCTTAGGCATACAAAATTCATAGACATGTTCAATTAATTAGCTTTAGAAAAATTCTACATATTTCAAAATAAAAACACAAGCAAAATCTAAAATATGGCTCTTTCCGGTTTAAGTTTAGGTTTTGGTAAAAGTGGGGAAAATCAAAAGCAGAAATCAAACTCGCTCACGAAAAAAAAAATAGTTTGGTTTCCAAAGCCCACGCCAACTAGTTTCATCTTTTTAAATGGTTGCACTCGCATTCCCTAAGTAAAGTTCAGTTACAATGTAAAACAAATAGCAATTGGTTGTTCAGCAATACCGTCAGCATCTTAACAATGTATGCAGCTTCTTTAGCTAGTAAGGTTTAAAAGAAAAGCAAATTTACACAAATCTAATTCACTAAAAGGCCGTGATTGCTATATTCCCATCAATCATCAAAAACATGATACAAATTATCCCATCAACATTATTTTCTAGCAACATTAATGAATAACATAATGTGGATGATCGCAACAATACTAATTACCGGGGAAAGAGCAGCTGTGGTTCCTGAATGGAGGATGGTTCACGGCGAGGACGAGTTGCAGGCGGGGTCGCGAGCAGCCAGGGGTTTCTCGTGGACAGGGCTCGCCGGAGAAGCTATGGTGATCAGAAGCACGAGAAAAGAGAGAGATGGAGATGGTGAGGGTGACGGGTTGAGAGATTTTCTCTCTTTTCTGATGAGAACGAACGAGGAGGAGAAGTGAATGACGATGGTGGCGACGCGATTTCTTCTGTTGAGGTCGAGAGCGAGAGAAAGAGAGAAGAAGGGACGAAGCTGCGGGATTTATCTGTTGAGAGGGAGAGGAGCGCAAGATCTATTAAGCCTAGGGTTAATTTTTCTTCTTCTTCAAGCCACAGACTTCACGCGTGAAAATAGAGAGGGAGGAAAAATCTGTCGGGCCGGGCCCAACTCAGGTCGCGGGCTAATGTGGGCCGGGGCACCGGTTCAATACATACGGTTCTCTCGGGCTCAAATGTCGATTTATTTTGCCAAAATAAAATGGCTCGATTCGCGCGAATATTCTCGGGCTCGGTATAAAATCAAACACACGATAAAAATAAGTCGAATAATAAATATATTTTACATATATATATTAATACATATTTACACATTATAAATCATTTAGACATTTAGACAATTAGCATTTAATCACAATTAGGCAATAAATAATATTATGGCATTCAAGAAAAATAAATATAAATATTATCACAAAATAATTATAACAATAATAATAATAATAAAAATAATATTAATATTCTCAAATAATCCACAAATAAACGGGGCACTACAGTCTACCCTCCTTAAACGATTTCTGTCCCCGGAAATCCAAGAAAATCATCCCAACAGGACAACTGACACAAGAGAGAAGTTCAAACCACCCAACTCGGATACTCCATCCAAATTTTCCCACTCTACCAAGTCACACCGAACTAGCCATGGTTACCCCGCCGGACTTTGACGAGTACCTCTTCCGGACTCTCCCTGCTGGATTCGTCAATCCAGTAGGTCACCGGTACCTCATCAAAGGTAAGGTTCTGCCCACATGCAGCTCGTCAAAGATCGCCTCGTGCCTAGAGTCACGCACATTTCCCCTCTCCACGAGGCACTGAACAGGTCGTGCACTCTTGCAAGCTCCGGTGATGAGGTCAACCGTCAGGCTAAGACGTCGACTCGGTCGAGAATCACGAAAGGACCAACATATGTGGCTGATACTTCCTCTCTCTTCCCAGAACTCGAGGCATACAGCGCCTCTTTCCGTACTCAGAACCTCGTACGGTACCATCAAGATCGTCACTCATAGACATTGCTATAAGCGCATTTTCTTATGGTAATAAATTCCACACGACACACCCATCGAGTACACCAGACTCAAAACCAGTCTCTCAGGCTCTCGACAGCATGTCCTAAACGCATAACTATCTGGATTTCTACGCGGTGCCAAGTTCAGTCTCGTGCCCGGGTCACGTTGACAACTTGCCCACGATCGAAATGTGATCCGTGCGCCCGTATCAAACAGGCCGCCACGGGATCTCATACAAAAGGCTAACAAAGCAACAACACCACCACAAATTCAACACTGATACCTACAGAAGCCACGGTTCTGCTTGATGTCGTTGACAAAGCCCCATTTCTTATCGACACGAGTAACAACTCGTATGCGGTTTAGGAAGTATCGACCAGACATACGAAAACAATTTCTATCGCAGAAACTGACTCTCAAGTAGGGATGCTTGACGATCCCAGTATATCGATCTAAAAGGACATAGCCAGTCCGAGACTTAATGCACTGTCACCCGAGAGATGTCATACACACTGGCGCTGCATAAGCGGGGCGCTGGGACGTGTGCCTACATCTGTTCGGAGAACAGCTGCAAGGTCAAGGTTTCGGCCACACACTGGCTCATGTGTTCGGTGATGGTAGCTGCAGCTCTCATGCTAGTCAACGATCGGCCCTGCAGTGCCTCACGTCTCTCAGCACGGGATCGCATGCTCGACCACCACTTCGCGTGACTACACCCAGTCAGCGTCGGCATTCGGTTCGAGGTACAGAGAAGAATTTCTCTAATTCAAGGTTCGCACTATCTGAGGTAGCTCGAAAGGAAAGGTTTTCACAAAACCTTCAAATCGACAAACATTAGGGTTCAACAAAGACATCATCAAGCAGATATCAAACACAGAGGAATCTCCTAAAGAATCGAATATCGGCATCCTCAGCTAGGAATAATCCCAACTCAGCGGTCGTTGCCGAACAATGCAGTTGATCAGCTCACATGACTCTTCCGACTAAAAGTGTCGGCCGTCACGTTAGCTCTATCGCCGGTAGCTAATCGTGCCGGCAGTCCTAAACGAGCTCAAATTCTACGCTGCTAAGATTTTCACGTTTCTGGATCTCATCACGAAGCCTCCTTGGTTGATTCGTCTCGATCGCGTCTCGAATATGGGTCATCAACGATAAAAATAAAGCACGACTAATCGATCCGGGTATGAATGAAGTACCCAGACTGAAATGGCATCACCAAAAAAAAAAAATCGAAGGAACGATATAAGACAAGCGGTAAAACGAAAGTACTCGCCTTAATCAATACCTGAGGTTGCAAATCTTGAAATGAAAAATCCAACGAATCAAAACAAGATTTTTCAGAGGATTGCCAAAGAGTCAAATAAAATACAAAGGTTCACTCTCGAAACTCCAAAGGGAAAAAGGACGAGAGTTTCAAAGAATTACGACGAACACAATTCAAAAACGATGACGACTCTGCACTTCACGATGTGCTGTCATCATGCTCGACTACCCTCCTAAAAAGATTCTCCTATAACAAAATATCCCTAGAAAGGTGTCGAGGCTCCTCACGATCAGGTATGCGATGATTCTCACGTACGCCACTTCGGTTCAAAGTTAGAATAGACCACGAAAGAGAAATTTATCGCTGGCTGTCTCGAAGCTAAGGTATTCTCAAGTTGACCTTCGCATCGATTTAGCAAAGTTACTGCACACGGTTCGATATCAGATAAGAATCAATATAACTGAAGTTCGAGGCTCAACTCCATCCCAAAATTCTCCACAAGGAAAAGAAATTCAAGCGAATTTGTCACGGAACGAAAATCAAATAAAAAGAATGGGTCACGAAATACAATTCAAACTTGACTACTAAGCGAAAAGGTAGCAATCAAGGACAAAGGAATAGCACTCGGGTAGCAAAGACGTGAACGGTAGGTTAAAGGGTTGAAAACGGATCAAGCTCGCACGTTAATATTTGCTGAAAATCTCCAGAAATCTGATTGCACGAAATTCGTATCTTGAACGCATCCCTTTGAATGATTCTTACGCCATTTGGATCCTAAGAGACAAAACTACAAGTCGCATGAAGACGTCGAGGTTCCCAGATTACCAGAAGCATGGCAAAAATAGCAAAAATAAAAGACTCCAACTGCGGCGATTTACACGAGAAAATGACTATGCAACGATCGGATTTCCGGCGCAATTATCGATAAATAAGAGAAAATGACAAACACGCGATTCCTGTTCCTCATGAACGGCAACAGGCTGATCTAAAATTTACAAGAAGGTTACAACAAGAGAAGACGGGGTTTCAAGGCTCCAAAACAGCAATGAAAACATATCACATACAAAATCGAAAAACCAGAAAAA
>BKCP01004962.1:270430-397845 GCA_008636005.1 Striga asiatica | reverse complement strand
CGTAGTTGTGTTAGTCGACTTCGTAGTCGAAGGCTTCGTAGCCTGCTCGAGATTCCGCTAGAGAGTTTACAACTTCGTAGTTGTGTTAGTCGACTTCGTAGTCGAAGGCTTCGTAGCCTGCTCGAGATTCCGCTCGAGAGTTTACAACTTTGTAGTTGTGTTAGTCGACTTCGTAGTCGAAGGCTTCGTAGCCTGCTCGAGATTCCGCTTGAGAGTTTACAACTTCGTAGTTGTGTTAGTCGACTTCGTAGTCGAAGGCTTCGTAGCTTGCTCGAGATTCCGCTCGAGAGTTTACAACTTCGTAGTTGTGTTAGTTGATTTCGTAATCGTTGGAGAGTTAGTCGACTTCATAGCCGTTTTGAAAAATTTAATTTTTCATGCATCATAATAAAGTCGACTCATAAATATAAGAAACACAACTGGAGCATAAACTTGAAGATTCATTTCATCATTGAATTCAATTCAAACATCATTCAGTACAATAAGTAGTTTGAGACATTGCCTTAGGCGTAAAAGCGTTTGAGATGGATCACGTGCCAGGATCGCGGGAGTTGTCGACCTTCTCCGTCTTAGAGTTCGTATGCGCCCCTCTCGAGCACCTTTGTAATGGTATAAGGCCCTTCCCAGTTAGCTTCGAGTTTTCCGACATGTTTGAAAGCGTCGGCTCGCTTGAGGACGAGATCCCCAACTTGAAAACGTCTGGTTCGGACCTTCTTGTCGAAGGCTGCTCGCATCTTCTGTTTGTATTCGACGGATCGCACCCAGGCTTCCTCCCGGCCTTTTTCAATTAGGTCGAGGGCCTCTTCGATCAATTCTTCATTTTTCTTTTCCTCGTAAAACGTCGATCTGTGGGAGTCCAGGCCGACTTCTACCGGTAGTAGTGCATCTATCCCATAGACCATGTGAAATGGAGATTGTCCTGTCGAGTTCCTTGGAGTCGTCCTATAAGCCCATAGGACTGTTGTCAACTCGTCGACCCAAGCTCCCGACGCCTTCTCCAATCTCTTTTTCAACCCTTGGAGGATAGTACGATTTGTCACTTCGACTTGTCCATTTGCTTGTGGGTGCGCGACTGATGCAAATCTTTGTTTTATTCCCATATCGAGGCACCATGCTTGGATCCGTTTTCCTTAGAATTGAGTTCCATTGTCTGACATTAACACTTTCAGAATTCCGAATCGGCAGCATATGTTATTAGATAGGAACTGGATCATTTTTTCCTCAGTGATTCGAGCTAAAGATTCTGACTCGACCCACTTGCTGAAGTAGTCGACTGCGACTACCAGAAACTTGCTTTGTCCCGTTCCCATCGGCAGTGGGCCCACCAAGTCGATGCCCCATTGAGCAAAGGGAATCGAAGAGTTGATTGTCGTCATATATTCAGCTGGAACATGGGTGACTTGGTCGTATCGTTGGCACTTATCGCATTCCCGCACGAGCTTCTCCGCCATTGCCCGTACCTTGGGCCAGTAATATCCTGCTCGCAGGACTTTGCCAGTTAATGCTCGAGATCCTATGTGTGCTCCGCAACATCCCTCATGAATTTCTTTCAGAACATGGATTCCTTCTTCTTCTGAGCACACCGCAAATGGGGCCCGACCAGCAATTTCTTGTATAGAATCCCGTCGACTTCGAAGTACTTGCTTAAATATCGAGCCATCTTTTTCGCCTCTTGCTTGTCTCCTGCAGGGACTCGACCCTGCAAGAGTTTGCGAATCGACTTCTTCCAATCATCCTTCTCGTCAATTTCCATGGCTTCGCTTATAACGCTCCCTTCAAGGTGCATCGTGGTGATATGATTTCCTCCTTTTTCCCTCGTTCGAGCTTGCGATTCTTGCGAGCCAGTCGGCTCGTTTGTTTTCTTCTCGCGGGATTTGTGTTAGTTCGAACTTCTCCAAACCCAGTATGAGGCTTTGAATTTCCTCGACATACTTCATCATTCTGTCATCCTTAATTTCACAATCTCCCAGCACTTGCCCGACGACGAGTTGTGAGTCGGAATGTGCTGCGATTTCTGTTGCCTCACCACCGATTGCCAGTTGAATCCCCTTGATGAGTGCTTCGTATTCGGCTTCATTGTTTGAGGCTTTGAACCCCATTCTAATGGCAAAGTCGAGCTGTTCGCCCTCGGGGGATACGAGGACGACTCCCAAGCCGGATCCTTTGGCCGTCGAGGACCCATCAACATGCATCATCCATTTCCTTTCCTCTCCCCTGGTGCCTTCTTGAATGAAGTCGACTAAAGCCTGGGCTTTAATGGCCCGCCTTGGCTCGTACTTGATAGAATATTCACTCAGCTCGACAGCCCACTTTTTGAGTCAACCTGAAACGGTAGGTCGACCCAATGTTTCTCCCAACTGGAAGTTTGTTCTCACCACTATCATATGATTCAGAAAATAAGGCCTCAGTTTTCTGGCCGTTATAACCAGTGTCAGGGCGGCCTTCTCGACTTCGGGGTATCTCGTTTCCGCGCCTTGGAGTACTCGACTAGTGTAGTAGATAGGTTGTTGGGAACTTCCATCCTCTCGCAGTAACACCGAACTCAAAGATGCCTCTCCTACCGAGATGTATAATATCAACTCGTCTCTAGGCTCTGGTTTGGTCAGCAAAGGTAACTCGCCCAGAAACTCCTTTAACTTCTCGAACGCCATCTGCGCCTCGTCATCCCATTTGAAAGTCGTTTTCTTTTTTAGTAACTTCATAAAAGGAAAACTCCTCTCGGCCGCTAGAGCAATGAATCCGCTCAAGCCTGCAATCCTTCCTGTTAGTACTTGCACTTCTCTAATGTTTCGTGGTGGAGCCATGTCGAGTATGGCCTTCACCTTGTCTTGATTCACTTCGATTCCTCGCTCCGTGACGACATAGCCAAGAAATCGTCTTGCCTTTACTCCAAAGGCACACTTGCTCGGATTTAACTTCATCCCAAACGTCCTAAGGGTTTTGAATGTTTCCCTTAAGTCGTCTGGGTGTGAAATCGAGGACTTGCTCTTCACCAAGATATCATTGACATATACTTCCATATTTCGACCAATTTGGGGTTTGAACATGCGATCCATCAATCGTTGGTAAGTTGCTCCTGCGTTTTTGAGGCCAAAGGGCATGACGACATAGCAATATGTCCCTTTGCTCGTCACGAAACTCACTTTACTTTGATCTTCTGGGGCCAAGGGGATTTGGTGATATTTTTGAGATGCATCCATCATGCTCGGCAACTCGCAGCCAGCTATGGAGTCGACTAGCTG
This sequence comes from Striga asiatica, assembly GCA_008636005.1. Lineage (NCBI taxonomy): Eukaryota > Viridiplantae > Streptophyta > Magnoliopsida > Lamiales > Orobanchaceae > Striga > Striga asiatica. The sequence goes on along the minus strand of BKCP01004962.1, from coordinate 394,603 downwards.
ATCAATTCTACGCAAAGGATAGCGATCTTTTGGGCACGCCAGGTTTAAGTCGCAAAAGTCGATGCACATACACCATTTGTTCAATGCTTTCCTCACCATCACTGTGTTAGATATCCATTCGGGGAATTGGATTTCCTTGATGTGTTTGGCTTTTAGCAGTTTGTCCACCTCGACTTCGACTGCTTTATCGATTTCGGCGCCATGGTGCCTGAGTCGCTGCTTCACGGGTTTCCTGAGGGGGTCGACATTGAGTTTGTGCTCCATAACATCCGGGTCGATTCCCGTTAACTCTTCAGGAGAGAAGGCGAATATGTCCCTGAATTCCTTCAGCAATCCCACTAACTGTTCTCGTAACTCGTCCTCCAACTCTCTCCCAACTTTGGTGGTTTGGTCTTTCGATTCACCGATTTGAATTTCCATCAACTCTCCATGGGGCTCGAGATCACTCCCTCTCGGCCTCTTTTCGCTCGACATCGGTTTTTTGCCCTCCTTGATCTCAGCTCGTTGGTTGGTTTTGACCGCTATCTGGTAGCATGTTCTCGACAACTTTTGGTCCCCTCGAGCCTCTCCCACTCGATCTCCAACAGGAAACTTCAACTTCATGTGATAAGTCGACACCACTGCTTGGAAGGCGTTGAGCGCCGACCTCCCAAGGATCACGTTGTACGCTGACTCGACGTCGACCACGACAAATCTTACCATTTTCAGCTTTCTCAAGTCGCCTTTCCCCAGGACGACAGCGAGCGTGGTTTCTCCTAGGGGAGCGACTTATGATCCATTGAACCTGAAGAGTGATGTATGTAGAGGCATAAGTTCAATGTCGAGTTCCGTCCTTCTGAGGCACTCATAGAAAATCACTTTCACAGAACTTCCGGTGTCGACAAACACCCTTTGCACCTCGTATCTGGATATCTGTGTGGTTATCATCAAGGCATCATTGTGTGGTCTCTCGACTTCCCCTAAGTCCGCGGGTCCAAAGTTTATCACTGGCCCACTCTCGTCAACCTGCTGCACCTCGACTTTCGCGTATCGGCCTCGAGCGTACGCCTTTCTTACTCGATTGGAATCTCCGTCTGTCGACCCTCTAAAAATCATGTTAATTACTCCCCTCTTTGGTGGGAGTTCCTCCTTTTCTGGTGATCTCGCCCTCTTGCGAGGACTCTTACTTCTCTCTCGCCTCCTGCTGGACCTCTCGCAATCTTTGTATATGAACTCCTTCAAGTGGCCTGCCTTTATCAACCTCTCAATCTCGTCTTTCAGGTGTCGACAATCGTCAGTGTTGTGCCCGTAATCTTTGTGGAAGCGACAATATAAGTTGCTTTTGGGTTTCATTGGTCCATCCTTCCTTGTCCGCGGCCATCTCACCACATCGTCGCGAATCTCCCTTTCCATTACTTCCAGAATTCTCGCGTGGGGGACTGATAGGGGCGTGTATTGAATCGGCCTCCATCCTCTGGATCGTCCTTCACCTCTATCGGCTCACGGCGATCCTCTTCTTTCTCCTGTTGACTGGCTCTTCTTCTCCTTTTTGTTGCCTCGACCATCAGTTTGAGACATTTTCACGCTTTGCAAGTAGTCGGCCTCTGCTTCCTCGACATTCATTTTGGCACACCTCCCCAACACGTCATCAAAACTCCTACCAGGTCGCTTGGCCAAAGAGTTCTTACGTAACCCTGTCAATAGTTCCCTCGTTAATCCTCTTGATTTGATTTCCTCTGTTGCCGTTGGGCACTCGACACATGCCTCTGTAAATCTTGCCACATACTCTCGCAGAAGACTCACCCTTCTTCTGCTGCGTGCTAATCAAAGAAAGGTAGGACTTCTCCTGCACCCTCACACTTGCAAACTGATTGAGAAAACTCGAGTTGAAGCCATCAAAATCCCTAATCGACCCAGCTGGTAGCTGGTGAAACCAGTCCTGGGCCGACCCGGTTAGAGTCGTCAAGAAGGCTCGACATTGCACTAGGTCGCTGTAGCGGTGGAGCACCGCAATGTTCTCAAAACTCCTCAGATGCCGAGACAGGTCAGTGGAGCCGTCGTACCATATGTTCAACTCCCTGAAGCCTTTAGGTATGTCAGATCTCAGGATCTACTATGAGAATGGGTGTTCTTTTGCTCCTCTACTCTTTCCCCCCGACTCGAGCCTGCAAGTCACGGACCTGGGCCAACAGCTGTTCCAGCGTCTCGTCCCTCCCTTGCGGGTTGATAGTTCGAATGGAGGATTCCTCCTCGTCCACCCTTCTGTTCTGCTGTACGTTCGACTGGGCTTGTTGTTCGACATGAGGTTGTTGCTCGACTCGAGGCGGGTACTCGACACGAGGCTGGTACTCGACACGCGGCTGCTGCTCGACCTGCACCATCTGCTTCATCTGGACAGCCACGGCTTCAGCGATCATCTTTTACATTTCGCTCCTCGTCATTGTCAAGGTCTACTCCTCGACGCGGGGTTGGGTCTGCTCCGGTATCTCCTGTATCTGTTTTCCCTCGCGTCGAGACATCTCCGTTGGTTCCTTCTCTCCATCTGGGTTACGGTTTTGACTTGTTCCTGCCTGGGTCAACACTTGCAACTTTACTCCAGTTGGAGTGACGGGAGTTTCTCCGCCCAACGTCAGTCGTGGTTGTAGAGGTCCTCCAAATGGTGGCATCCCCATCATCTGCATCATTGGGTGCTTGGTGGTGGAAAGTGGTGGTCGCCTCTTGTCCATCCACGTTCCTCTGAACTCCTCTTTCAAATTCCTCTGCAAGACTTCCTTCTCCGCCATCAACGAACAGATCGGAGCTGGGTGTGAAGCTCTTACTTCCTTCAAGAACTCCCCACAGACGGCGCCAATATGATGGGTCTACTTCCAGATCTCGAGTAAACCGGTGGATTTGAGCTCAGATTTGCTTGAACCGCCTCTGAATCGTTGCTAGACCGCGAGATACCTGCAAAAACTCAACGCCGGAGGTGTTTCCAGCGTAGAGCCTCCGACGCTCAAGTCAGTATGAGAGTGATGAAGAGATGCTGCACAGCAGCTATGGGGGAGAGTGGGAATGAATGAGAGTTAGGGTTTAGGGTTACCTCTACTCCTTTATATACGAGTAAACATTTACTTGAAGTACCTAGAATGCCCAGGTCGATGGACCTAAAAGGTCCAAAATACCCCGGTCGATTCGTCTTCCCTTGTTGCTGAGTCATCACAAGATTCCTTCTTATCCTTTGGGATATGTAGAGCTTTGAGTATATCACAAGTGTGATGAGTCTTCACCACATCTTTGGTCTTTGAGGCATACAGAGTCGACCTCGAGAGCTAAGAGGTTGACTTATGATCATCTGAGGATTCGGAGGCTACGCCCAGCTAATTTTCTCAAGTGGAAATCGTCTTCAGAGAATCGTCTTAGCGAAGTCGACTGCTGGGAGTCAACTTAGATTATCGGGATGCTTGGAAGTTACGCTCTTGTTGTTCTTCTAAGTAGATTGTCGGGCATCAAGGAGTCGACTGAACGAAGTTGACCTCCACAATTTGATCTTCATGAAGTCGACCTGCAGGGGTCACTTTGTAGGAAACATATCGCTTGTCGTGGTGGGAAGTCGACTTCATAGAAGTCGGCTTGAGACTGTAGACGGGAACGTCGGTGTGGTGGAGACTTAAGTGGTTGTCCGGTCGAGTTAGAATACTTGGGCCGATATATCGTAGTGTGGCTATATCACTTATTTTCTTGAATTTTTCGTGGATATCCAGACTCTCGATTTCAAACCGAGCCTCGAGTCGTTGTGATTAAATCATCGGAGCCTTGTTTTGTTATCTGGCACTCTTACCTCGTGTGGATTGAGATTCGTCGAGTGTGAAGAGTGAAACCATTTTTCGTGACCCTTGTAGCGGTGGTTGTTCATCGTTGTTTTGACTTTCGAAACTCAGCCAAATGTTTTTGAACTCTTTTGATGAATTAAAGTTTAACTCCTTTGTTCCAACCCGAGCGAGAAGCGTGATGATATCATTTTCATTTTAAAAATTTTGGCCAAGTTTAGCAATTGTCCGTCCAATTTCTGTTGCTCGATCTTGTAAGTGACTTGGTTTCATTGTTGTTTTTTTAGCCCCCAAATACTGTTGTCCCTTTTCAATTTCTTCATGTAAATCTTATACCAACTGTGCCTTTCATGAAGTATAAGAATCGAGTGTTTACCATATTGAGAACTGTGTCGAGGATTCGATCGTTGCGAAATCAGTTTTTGTTTTAATCGCTGATGCGTGCGTCTGTCATTGCTAGTGTTTTGGCCGTTTCTGGTAACTTAAGGATCTCGACGTCTTCATGCGAGTTATAATTTTATCTCATCGGTATCTATGGTGCAAGTTCCAGGTAAATATCTTTCATATACGAAGAGATACGCCCAATGTTCGAACGTTGTGCAATTTGTTTTTCTGAAATTGACAGCAGGTTAAATGTGTAAATTCGACCTGTTGTAGCCTTTGATTTACCATTCGCGCTTTTGCCGCCCAAGTGTTTTTTTGCTTAACCTTGACTATTTCCTTTTGCATGGTAGTCAAGGTGAATTTGTTTTCGAGACTCCTCTTGGTTGTTGAATTTTGTACTTTGGAAATTTCGCGAGATTTTCCCTTCCTTGCAATAAGATCGAAATTTTATCTTCTGATTTGTTCTAGTAAATTTGGAAATCTTGTTTCATGATACCCCCTTAGTCAATGCGAATATCTTATAACGCGGATTCCAAAGCAACTCTCGAAAGAAAGCTCAACTACGAGAAAGAAGGACGGTACACATTCAACTGTGATCGAGGCAAATGTAACTACACGGACGAGCTTGGAAGCCAACACCTAGCATATCGATACAAAGGACTCAGACGCATCTCTTGGAACAACTCGGTGTGACAGAAATCCTGCGGGCATTCAAATCCATGTCGCGAAGATATACACAGCTATGAAGGGAATCAAGAAGAATCATTTCCATGAAGTGAAGTCGACGACAATATCAAGAAGTATGTTTCCACCTTAAAGATTACGCAGGAATCTTTTAAGGAGGATAGTCAAGTCCGGAAAAAGCACATCATGCGGTGCTGAATCATTTTTGTGTGTAATTCCTGTCAATCGCTATCTTTAGGAATCTCGTTCCTTTTACTCCTTCCGGGATTTAGGGAGAAATCTTTTGTTATCTTGGGACTTTTGCGATCCCTTGCGAATATTTGTATTCCCCATCAGGAGCTATTGGTTGGGATTACTCCCGACAAGTAAACCATACGTGAATTCTTTTGAGAATTCTCGTCTATCACAAGCGTGTGATCTTGTCGCGTGTTATACTGTATCGTTTCGAAAATAGTGGACTTAGAACCCTGAATCGAGAGCCGGCCCTGGCTAGGTGTAGCCACGCGAAGTGGTGGCCGAGCACGCACGACCATGCTGAGAGACGGGAGGCTTGTGCACGGCCGACCGTTGACTCGCATGCGAACTGCAGCCGCCATCACCGTACGCACGAACTCCCCAGGCCAACGTATACGGCCAACCAGCAATGTTTTCCCGAACTGTTCGAACCGTTCCATGTTGGACCTTTTGGATAGCCTATTTAAACTTTTCCTTGCGAGCCTTGAACCAAGAACTCCAAGTCCCACTATAATGTGTATAAATCCTTAATCGATGAATTCTGATTAAGGAGTGTAGGCAATGACTCCCTATGCTTTACTTGAGAGTTCTCGAGTCTGCAAATTGGGAATGTCGTGTTGCTTTTGGTCAAGCCTTATGTTTGTGCATAAGAGTTGCGTTCGACTCATGGAGTCGATATCATGAGAGTATGAGCATCTTGAGTCGTGTGTCTTGTGAGCATGATGGTGTCGTGCTGTATGTATGTGGTACCATGTCATAGTCACTGATGAAGTCGCACGGTCTGTGATGAAATCGTGAGCAAGTTATCAGTGTGACTCGGATGCGAGACTGAACCTTGGTGTCACGTGTCCACCTTGATGGTGAGGTGGTCGGAGTACGCTGACAATACACCGAACGACCGGTTGAGGTCTTGTGTGTTGTTGGGTATGTAGTAAGTCGTTGATACTCATGAGTATAGGCGAAATCGAATTGAGTCCCTTGCAAGAGGATGTACGCCAAAGCTCAGATAGGACTGGCCACCGTCCCAGGTAAACATATGAGCATAGGGCGAGTCGGATTAGTTCCTGTATGTGAGTGTATGCCTTTTAGCATAAGGAGATAGGGATCATGGGAACGGAACCGAGTTCCGGAGGATGATGCCCGGACCTCGTGATTAGAAATTCCTGAATGAGTCTATCGTTTTCTTTCAGTTGCGTGTTTCTTTTGCATTTCCGAGGACGGAAATATTTTAAGGAGGATAGATTGTAGCGCCCCGTTTGATTTATAGAATTTCTCGGGTTATTCTATTTATCGAATATTATTTGTAAGGTTATATTTATTTTATTAGTCGTGATGTCGACTTAAATATAAGGTTGGAGTACTCGATCGTTTTATTGGAAAACTTTCATTGTACGGCGATTTCGGTTCAATCGCGTGAACCGAATATAACCCGTTTGAAACAAGGAATTTTGAGAATTAATTATTATTATTATTATTACTATTTATCTTATTTATTGTTATTATTATTTGTTGAATGCTAAAATAATTTTAAATGTCTAATGTGATTTAATTGTCTAAATGCTTAATTGTCTAAATATTATTTAATTGCCAAAATGTCTAAATGCTATTATATTAAATTATTAAATTGTGTATTTGTATTTTTACTAATATTATCATTATTTTAAAAAAAAAATAATTATCTGTATTTTAAATATATATATATCCGGTTTATTTATTTGTGCGATTTAGTTGAGCCCGAGAAAACCGATTTAATGCTACGTAGTCGGGCCCGAGAGCCAAACCGTGTTATCAAGCCAGCCCCGAACCAGCTTGACCCTAAACCGGCCCGACCCGAACCAGTGTGGTGTGTGTTGTAGGTGTCTTGAGCTACAAGACAAGAACCCTATGTTACGTTTTTTTTTTTTATATATATAAAATCAGATTCGTCTGCAGCTTTTTCCCTATTAACCTCTCCTCTCGATATCGCACGACCATAGCATAGAGATTTTTCTCTCGTAAAATCCCTCACCAATCATCACCCTCATCTCCATATCGTTTCTCTGAGTTTTTCCTTCACCCTCCTCTCCATCACCACTTGATCACCATCATATCGCCTTCATCTCCTCCATAATTCCTGATCGTCATCATCATCCATCTCAATCTCAGCCGCCAATCGCCGTGAACCCATCAGTCACGCCCCTCTCGCCGTGAACCACCACGGACCAGCGGCGACCCAGACGGCCACTTCCGATGAAGTCCAGCAACATCCGCGACCACGAGCCACCACCGCAGCCACCTCGCGAATTCCGGCGAGCCACGCAACTCGACGTCTGCTCCGCTGCGACCAGCTGTTTTCCGACGAACCCGCAAGCTGCGAGCATCTCAGCAGCATCATCAACTCATCACAACGCCTCGGTTTTCGTAAGCTTAGGCTGCCGTTCGAGCCGTCGATCCCTCGTTCCGTTTTTGTTTAATTCCCGAGAACGGTACAAGGCTCGACCCGTCTCGTTTAATTTTTTCGTCTCGTGTCTATTGTGTTTTTGATTGTTGAAAGAGATCGTCGAATACCTGTGAATATGATTATGTGACTTGTGCTCATAAGGATTTATATGTGTGTTTGAAATTGCTAAAGGAAATAATGTTGTATGTGTGGACGAACTCGTCGATTCGGTGAAATCGAAGGAGACCTCGTCGAATCGTGATAGAGTCGCTGTGGGTTGGAACTCGAATTATCCTTAGTCTCATAGCGAAGACTTCGGACGGATTCGTCGAAAGCCGAGTCGGTTATGAATTAATGAAATTGTTTAATCGCTGTTTTAGTATATAAATTATGATAAATTGTGTGATGCTCGTATTGCTGTGAGATTTTGAGTGCAAGTCTCTTTGCTGGAAATAAATTTTGTGTAAAAACTTCGAATTAAAATGATAAGTATAGCTATTTTTAATCATTGTATGAAATTCTGAGCAGAATTTTGTTAAATGCCTATTGAATTGCGTTGTGCTCCAAAAATTATGAAATTTGAGTATGTTGTCTTTTTGCGTGTTTTAGAGGTCGTGTAAAAGTTTGAGAATTTTTGGACTTCGGTTGCTATTTTTAAATATTATTATTTGAATTCTGCAGATTCGTAATTTAATTTTAGTAAATTGATCTGTTGTGCTAAATTGCTGAAAATTTATTACAGGGATCAATGTGGGATGGGTTTCAGCATATAAAAAGATGGAATTTATTTGGGTTCATTTTGGTTCAGCCTTATTGAAAATTTGAAATCAACAGAAACTAGTTTTAATTTTTAAAATTCGGATACTTGATGTTAATTGCTGAAAATTTTATATGTTGCTGTTCTAGTGTTGTTACTGCTTGTGTAAACTATTCATGGCTAAATTCATTGATTTGTTCTGATTGCTGTTGTATGCCTGTTTTTGCCAAAAACTTGCTCGAATTTTACAAAATAGCATGCTTTGAGTTTGGGGCTGAAAATTTGTGGTTTTTCTTAACTCTAAGAGGTAAAATTTTGGTTAAAATTTCAGAGTTAAATTCGTATGATAACCTGATCAATTCATTTTTGTGATGTAAAACTAGTATATTTGTTTATGTGGTTTTTAGAATAAAAATTGTAAACCAACTAGTCATTTGTTTCATTAAGTGTTTTGATTTGGTCAATGTTTATGTTTGGATGATGTGAACTACCATGTGTAATTGGTTGAGTCTAGAGGTCAAGTCTAAGTGTTCCAACGTCCACAGGACTTCACGAACAACTTAGTTGAATCAAGTTCGACTAAGTATGATTGTGATTTTCCGTTTAAGTTAGAATTGATGTTGATTATAGCATCTGGACTTAATGTAGGTATTTGGCGAGCCGAGCTCGCAGCCTATTCGTGCTTCTGTGATTATCTCCTTTTCGCAACCAGGTGGGTTTTATTTAAAAATCGTCTATGCTATAAATTATTTACATTTGTTGCTTGGCGTGATTAATGCATGTGTGTGAACCATGTAACCCTCGTTGTGAGCTGTATGTCCTTCGAGCGGTTATCCCCGTCGTTGTGAGTTATATGTCCTTCGACGGTGCCTTTTGGTAGGCAGTCTCCTTAGCCTAATGATAGGCAAGGCCGATGTGAGTTGTATGTCCTTCGGTATTTTACTCCCATTGTTGTGAGCTGTATGTCCTTCAATGGCTAATGATAGGTGTACACATTGAGTAAAAATGTATGATTAGGAGATGTGATAATTGATTGATTCGTGTTCATGCTGCAACCATGCCTAACTGTTATTCTAAATGTTTATTGCATAGTGGTGAGCACTACGATTCCCAACTGTGCTCATCCCCACTTGAAATTCACGTTTCAGGTTAAGCAAGGCAGGCATGACGGTAGGATGGTGAGTGGATGGTCCTATTTACATTATTTGCTTCCGCATTATTTTGAATAAGTTAACCCGAATTGATGACTTGAGTTGTTTTTGGGTTATGAACATGATATTTTATTTCAGACCATGTCGTTTGAATTATATTGGATTTGAACATGTGATTTGGTTCTTATTATTGAACTATGTTAGATATTCATGATGAATGTGTTATTTGGATATCATGTGAAAAACCGGGTAATGATTTCCCGTGAGGTTTTAAATATGAATTGTAATCAAGATAATGCCCTAGTGATATGGATTTTGAAAAATGAATTTCGAAAATGTTAACCTGATTTTTGAATAAGCCATGGATTATTTCTTAAATCAAAGTGGGATGTTACATAACAATTCTCAGTCGATCGTGAACCTGCAAGCACACAGACATCATTATCATCTCTCACAGTGCACTTCGTGAAAAACTGACATTAAGTCCTTGATCACATAGATGACTAACACTTAGCAAGTTGGCTTTCAAATTCTCAACAAGTAACACATCTTTCAGTTTGGGTAACCCATCAATATTCAAGAAACCAACACCTATAACCTTGTTACTAACTCCATCACCAAAAGTGACTTCACCACAAGATATGGACTTTATATCAGATAAGTATGAAGGTTCACCAGTCATATGTCTAAAGCAACCACTATCCAAATACCATTTACCTTCTAATGAGGTTTTCAAAGACAACACTGATGCAAAACACATATGTTTATCCTTTACAGGTTTTTAAGATCAACTGTCAATTTAGGAACCTTCATGGGTATACCTAACAGATTCCATTGACTCATCTTTCCTACATTCAAATCATGCTACATCCTATAACATCTAGGATGTATGTGACCAGTAATTCCACAATAATGACACACAGGAATAAAATTTTTCACATATACCTTCGGATGTTGGTTCATCTCAGGGAGAATTTGCTTACCGGACGAGCTGCGAACAAACTTAGCATAAAAATTCTGAACCTTCTTACCTTTGTTGTTCGGTAACTCATTCTGACCTTTTTGTCTGGTGTAGCCCAACCCTTGTCGACCGACTTGGCTCTTGTGCAAGAGCTTGTCAATATCAGCCTTACCTTTGTTCATTTTGCTCAGAATCTGAAATGTACGTTCAAGCTCAGCTGATTTTTCCTTCAACTTTTGGTCGCATTGGGCTAAGCAGTCCCTCAGGTTCACAGGTTCACATGTTCGTTCATTACCCGAGAGAGTTCACCTTTGAGAGTTCCAACCTCCTTATCTTTATCACCTGCAATTTTCTGCAACGAAAAAGTTTTGTTCTTAAAGATTCAATGACCTGATCCTTTTCAGCACTTGGCTGTTTAAATGATTTTAGTCCATTCTCCAGGATGAAAGTTTGTGCAAGCGCGGTCTGAAGTTCAACCTCTTTCTCATGCATGAAAGACGAAGTCAACTGGTCATTGAGTTTGCCATTGATCTCTCTCATGTTCGGAAGCTCCTTCTTCAGGTATTCAACATCTTTGTCAACTTGATGTACGTTTATCTTGAGAGACTTAATTTGAGCACGAAGATTTTTCATCACTTTTACAGCTTGTACGCACTTTTCCATTGCCAAGAGAAGTACGGGATCAGTGCACGTGCTCGGATCTGCAGAATCATTAGATCCATCAGAATCATAATTATCAGAATAATGAAGGTTCTTACCAGATTCAGAGCCAGAAGGACTATGTGTAGATGTAAGGCAGAAAAAATCACTAAGTGGGCAGACGACCATGTTGCTGGTATGTGATGTTGGTTCATCTGTCTGCTCTTCATCTGAATCATCCCAAGTTGCCTTCAAGGATTTGTTCTTCTTCTTCAGGTTAGCACACTCGAACTGGAAGTGCCCAAATCCTTTGCATTCTCTGCATTGGTCCTTCTCGACTTTTTGGTTCTCCATCTTGGAAGTAGGGATGTTGGTTCGCTTCTCTTGCGAAGTAGCCTTGCTGAAATTCGTCGCCTTTTTCCCTTGAAATTTGCTCTTGTACAGCTTCTGACGCATGCGGCCATAATTTTTGACAATTAGTGCAAAGGCCTCATTAAATTCAGCATCCTCTTCCAATGAACCTTCATCCCTATCGCTGTCTGCACTTTGATATGGAGCAACAGCTTTCGAGGCCAATCCCTTATTCTTCACCTTGTCATAGTCATTGTCTCGAATGTTAGAAGTTCACCAAGAAGGTCATCAATATCTAGAGGCTTGACTCGTTGGAAACTTTCAAGCGCAGTGATTTTTTCACAAAAATGAGTCGGAAGAGTCCTCATGATCTTTTGAACTTGTCGAGTTTCTGAGATTTCTTCACCTAACACTGCACTTTGATTCACGAGGTTACAAAACCTCGAGTAGTACATGTTGATGGTCTCATCCTCCTTCATCCTTATGTCATCATAGGCCAAAGATATACGTTAAATCTTGAAGGATTTTACCGCATTCGACCCTTCGAACTGACGTCCAAAACACATCATGCGTCCTTTGACGTGGTGCATTGGATGATCATCTTGTGTCGAGTCTGATCAACTGCCATTAAAATAGTATACAAGGCTCGAAAGTTAGCCTCTTCTTGCATTCTTTCCATGTCAGTCCATATGTCGCGTGGTTTGAGCACTTCTTCAGACGATCCATCGGCATCACCTTTCTCCGGGGCTCTTTTCATCATCGGATGTCTCCACCCGTTCTCAATACTAACCCACACACCTTTTCCCAATGAACGCAAAAAGATGGTTATCATCGATTTCTAATAGGGATAGTTCGACCCATCAAGCTGTGGGGGTCGGGACATAGATCCACCGTCGTAATTCATGGTAGGCAAGTCACAGGCCACAAGATCTTCGTAATTGAACGAAAACCTACTCTGATACCAATTGAAAATTTTGGGGGAGTACTAAATTCGCGCTGATACTAAAAACAATGAACGTTAGTGTAAAATTGCGGAAGCGAATGAATAAAAAAAAACTTTCAGGAGAGCGTCCCACTCTCCCTCAGAACTCTTTCATTAATTAAGTGTTTGACCAACATGTACAAAAATAGAATTTACACGCATAGACTCCCTCTAAGCTAACCTACTTTGTACTCCACCTGCCTAACTACTTTTCTGGCCACGATGTGGACTTACGAACTGCACATATGGATCCCTCCAAGCAGTATGAATATGCTCGTCCCAAGCACCAAGTAAAACAGAAAATAGAAACTGATAGCTCGAATTACCAGCGATGAACCTTCACGCTGGAATCCGATCACTCTATAAAATATAATAAGAAACTCACGAGCTCTGTATGAATATAACATTAAACTCTCTGAATGAATAATGGAATCGCTCGTCTTCTACAAGAGCTCATGAAACCAATATATATACAACTATATAAAGTATGCAGGTTCATCGGAAATCTGGAGTTTCCAAAATTGCTTGATCTTCTGTTCAGCTTTTGGAAACTAAATCTCCATGCTTGGTAAGTCTTCATGCACGAATATTCTGTCCAGATTTTCTAGATTTGATCTCGTCTCTCTCTCTTCAATCTTGCGAACTTTCCTTCCTTATTTCCATACGAACCTTTGGAAATTTCTTCTTGCCGATTTCTTTCCTTTTCTTGCTCGATTTTCCAGCTTTCTTCCTCATGATTTCAGCTCTCTAATCTCACTATAATATCTTCCTTTTATCATCATTCTACTTCCTTTTTCTACAAGTAAAATGAATACTATAACAAACTGTAACGCCCCACTTTTACTTGCCGAAAATCAGAATATTTTAAAACACCTGAGGCGCTACTCATTTTTAAAACAAACTTCCATACTTAACCAATTTCTCAATACTCAATCATCAATCATCAACAATATCACTACCTCCCAAAACGGGTTTTCCAAAAATTCATAAATCATCACCCAAACCGGGTTCCAACAATATTCGTAAATTCTAAGGAGCATCTGTAACGCCCCACTTTTATTTGCCAAAAATTAGAATAAATTTTTCAAAATTTAATTCAAACATATTTAGGGCGCTACTCATTTTCAAAACAAACGTTGTTACTTAACCAACTTCTCATTACTCAATCAATTATGAAGCTCAAGCATTAGTCGATAATACTAACTCCCAAACGGGTTTTTAAAAAATCTATAAATCACGCATACCGGGCTCCAATAATATTCATAGATTCTAAGGAGCATCTCCTTAACATTATTCAATTATAAAATTCGAGAATCTTAAATGCAATAATACTCTCAGTTAATAATCATAAAAAACCAGTTTTTGAATGCAGAAGCATAACAAATAATAAGACCGGTCGAATAGTCCGACCACCACTCGCTCTACTCCACCGTCGTACCTGCCTCGCTTAATCTGAAACGTGAATTTCAGGTGGGGATGAGCACAGTTGGAAAAAGTAGTGCTCACCACTGTGCAATAAACATTTACACATCATAACAGTATCAGAGATAGTACGATCACAGCATGTATATGAATCAATTTAAGTATCCCAGGTTTCATCATAAATTCACAGTGTTCAGACTCATGTACACATCTATACCAATAGACTTCTGCCGGTAGACGCATCGAATGCCCCTCGGGCTTCTATCGAACGCCCCATGGGCTTTACGTCTTTGCCCTCCGGTCTTACACATCGAATGCCCCATGGGCTTCTATTGATGCCCAATCAGTAGGAGTAACCCCTCGGGTTTTCATTTCATAAATACGGGACAACCGTTCGACGGCCGGTACAGCTCACATCGAAGGCTACATGATTCGTAAGCATACATTGATCATATTCAAGTAAGGTAAACAATTTATTGCATAGACGATTTTAGAATAACAACCCACCAGGTAAATTCGGATTGATGACAACAAATCAGATATGATGTCGGTCGAGGCTTGACTCCTTAAACACCTACATTAAGTCAAGATTCTACAATCAATATCTTGACTTAAAAGGGAAAACACAAATCAGACCTAGTCGAACTTGATTCGACTAAGTTGTTCGTGAAGTCCTGTGGACGTTGGAACACTTAGACTCGACACTAAGACTCAATTAAATACACAGGGGAACTCACATAATCCAACATAAACATTTGACCAAGTCAAATACTTAAAGAAACGGAAAGCAAGTCGATTACCGATTTTAAATTCCGAAATCATATATTGAAAATAATGACCATTAATCACATAAAATTAGTTGGTCAGGTTACCCTATGACTTAAGCTCTGAAATTCTAACCAAAATTACATCTTCCAGTAATTAGTAAAACCACCAAATTTCAGCTTCAAATTCAAAGTACTCCATTTTATAAAATTCATACAATATATCAGCAAAAACGCACATAAATCTATATCTGAACATAATGAACAAATCAGGACTTGGTATTTTAACTCAACGAGCTACAGCATGATAGAGACGACATGTAAATATCTCAGCCCTGGACATTTAGTGTGCTAATTCTAAAAATTCACACAAGATTCAGCACTATTGAATTTAAATCAAAATAGAACCTAAACGAACTCCAAAAATTCCCATCTTTTAACAGCATGATTCCACACATATATCAAGTATCTCAGACAAGTTTCAGAATTTTTCAAGAAGCAACTGATTTATAGAAATTCAAAAAACTTCCAGCAGAATCAGAAAATAAATTATTAACCATAACAATTTCAGTCCAAAAATTCTAAAAATTTTAAACAGCATATAAACACAACAGAGGAATGACATAATAAAATTTAAGCACATTTGAAGCACGAACCAATTAATTATGCATTTTACAAAATTCTGACAGAATTCCCTTTATTTATTAGAAATAGCTACATGCCTTCAAAAATTACGAAATGTTTACACAGGACTGGTAATCGACAGAAAACATATCCCTCAAAATTTCAAGTCATTCCGATCAGTGTGCGATTTTTAAAAACTCAAACACTAAAACAACGATATACATGCTCGACAATTCAACACACAATTCACAACATGAAATTTCTCATCCGAGGCCTTCCCAATAAGCCAAGGGCTCGACATTGTTCCAATATCCACCGACTTACATGACTTTCGAGGTCTCGCCCGATTTTTTTAAAAGTCGAAGAGATCCCGAACAACACGAATACACATAAAATTCATGTCAAACTTATTAATCGCAACATATCCACATCTCGCATATCAAATCGCAAAGAGCACATCACGTCATTTAAACACGATAAGAAATTAAAATATAAACGATTTAAACGTGATGGAATTGACTAGGTACCTTTCTCGGGTAAACTCATAAAACAGAACGAAAGAGAAGGCGAGCTAGCGGCAAGCTCGACGGCAAGCGTTGTCTCACGAAAGGGGACAGTGGCTGAGAAGGGGGTCGCTACTGCTAGGTCACCGCCGGAATTCACTGCTCGAACGGAGGAACACCGCTGAGGTGCTGCTGATCGGACAGGGGTGCTGTGATGGTGTCGCGGCGCGGCAGGGTTCTGTCGGTCTCGCCAAATCAGGGGTCGCTGGAGGTTGGTCGCGCGAGTTTCTGTGCGGGGCGTCAATGGTGGCGATCTTCTTCATCGAAAATCCGCGGGGATGACGACGGGGAGGGACTGAACGTGAAGGTTTCACATCAGGCTCGGCGAGGTGACGATGGGATGGCAATGATGGGATCACGATGATGGTGATCGGATAGGGGCGACGAAAAAAACCGAACAAGGAACAAAATGAAGGAAGGAAGATGATCGAAGAAGAAAAGAAAACTGATAAGGGACTGCGGGGGTTCTGATGACGAGCGATCAGTCTCAGATTTGGGAAGGAGTAGAAGGCTGCGGGAGTTGTTCTGAGGAGAGAAACGATCGAGACAAAATATATATACATACATAAGGTTTAGGTTAAGGATTCTTGAGGCCCAAGAAAAATCTCACAACACATTGTACGCGAGAAAACAGAAGGAGAAAATCAGCCGGGCCAGGTGGCGGGTCGTGGGCTGGTTCGCTCGGGTTTGAATGGGCCGGGTTCGAGATAAATAAAATGTATTTGACTCTCGGGTTGAATTAATCGCAACACTAAATTGGTTCGGCTCGGAAAATAAGTTGCCCAATAAAATAAATAAGCCAGATATTGTATATATTTATAATACACATAATTTAATTTTAAAAATAATAATATTAATAAAAATACAAATATACATTTAAATAGATAATAATAACACTTAAGCATTTAATTACAATTTGGCTAATAAATATCATTTAGACAATTAGACATTTAATCGCAAGTTGACAAATAAATCATTTCAGAAATTTAATAATATTTAGCATTTAAATAATAATAATAATAAATATTTCCCAAAATTCAATAATCAAACGGGGAATTACAATCTATCCTCCTTTAAATTTTTCCGTCCCCGGAAAAAGGTCTTATTCCTAGAGTTGATCAAACTTATTCTCTTACGACATTCCTAGTTACTATCTTGGGTTGAAGGTGAAGCAAAGAGACCCTCGTCATCGGTCGAGTCACTTTCATTCGATGTCTCTCCAGTTTCCAACGGCACTTCTCTTTCTTCCCACAGACACCTGAGTTTGATCACAAAGCCATAGAAGTTAACCAAGTCTTCCTTCTTCCTGTTTCTAACCCTCATACCTTCCATCAAGAGCTCTACGTAGAGTCTGTTTGCATTAACCTTCCATGCTGGTGGCAATGCAGTGAGTAACTTCCGGCAACCATCCCAATTGAAGAGTGCGTCGTCCTTACGCCATTTCCTTGCTCTTTTCCAATGGTCGAGTACAGCTTGAATGTTCTCGCCCACAGACTTCCTCTCATCGTATACCAACTGTTGAACTCCTTGATTCTCTTCGCAGTGCGGTTGCCTGGTGCGAAACCCTTGTTGTATACTTTAGCCACCATCTATTCAGCACAATCCGAACTATCACATATATCCATAGCTTACGAGACACAATAATTATCAAGAGAGATCTAGAGTTCACCATGAAACACAAGAGTTCATATTTATTAAAGGTGGACATATCCTAAGCCCCACTTCACATCAATAGGTCATAAATTTTTATCTCATAAATCAGGCAACTCATAATCAATTTCAAATTAACTATGAAACTCATACCTGAGTTGGCGAGGCACGACGGAAGCGAGTGGTCATAACTTACATCATAGAATTCACATATTTTCACAGAGTTCACATAATTCAATTATGCCAGTCTATAGAAATGCAGACTGGCTCTGATACCAAACTGTAACGCCCCACTTATATTTGCCGAAAATCAGAATAAATTTTTCAAAATTTAATTCAAACATATTTAGGGCGCTACTCATTTTAAAACAAACTTTGTTATTTAACCAACTTCTCATTACTCAATCAATTATCAAGCTCAATCATCAATCGATAATACTAACTCCCAAACGGGTTTTCCAAAAATCCATAAATCATGCATACCGGGCTCCAATAATATTCATAGATTCTAAGGAGCATCTCCTTAACATTATTCAATTATAAAATTCAAGAATCTTAAATGCAATAATACTCTCAGTTAATAATCATAAAAAACCAGTTTTTGAATGCAGAAGCATAACAAATAATAAGACCGGTCGAATAGTCCGACCACCACTCGCTCTACTCCACCGTCGTACCTGCCTCGCTTAACCTGAAACGTGAATTTCAGGTGGGGATGAGCACAGTTGGAAAAAGTAGTGCTCACCACTATGCAGTAAACATTTACACATCAAAACAGTAACAGAGATAGTACGATCACAACATGTATATGAATCAATTTAAGTATCCCAGGTTTCATCATAAATTCACAGTGTTCAGACTCATGTGCACATCTATACCAATAGACTACTACCGGTAGACGCATCGCATGCCCCTCGAGCTTCTATCGAACTCCCCATGGGCTTTACATCTATGCCCTCCGGTATTACACATCGAATGCCCCATGGACTTCTATCGATGCCCAGTCAGTAGGAGTAACCCCTCAGGTTTTCATTTCATAAATACGAGACAATTGTTCGACGGCCAGTACAGCTCACATCGAAGGCTACATGATTCGTAAGCATACATTGATCATATTCAAGTAAGGTAAACAATTTATTGCATAGACGATTTTAGAATAACAACCTACCTGGTAAATTCGGATTGATGACAGCAAATCAGAAAAGAAGTGGGTCAAGGCTTGACTCCTCAAACACCTACATTAAGTCAAGATCCTACAATCAATATCTTGACTTAAAAGGGAAAACACAAATCAGACCTAGTCGAACTTGATTCGACTAAGTTGTTTGTGAAGTCTTGTGGACGTTGGAACACTTAGACTCGACACTAAGACTCAACCAAATACACATGGGAATTCACATAATCCAACACAAACATTTGACCAAGTCAAACACTTAAAGAAACAGAAAGCAAGTCGATTACCGATTTTAAATTCCAAAATCATATATTGAAGATAATGACCATTAATCACATAAAATTAGTTGGTCAGGTTACCCTATGACTTAAGCTTTGAAATTCTAACCAAAATTACATCTCCCAGTAATTAGTAAAACCACCAAATTTCAGCTTCAAATTCAAAGTAAACTATTTTATAAAATTCATACAAGATATCAGCAAAAACGCACATAAATCTATATCTGAACTTAATGAACAAATCAGGACTTGATATTTTAACTCAACAAGCTATAGCATGATAGAGATGACGTAAAAATCTCAGCTCTGGACATTTAGTGTGCTAATTTTTCACACAAGATTCAGCGCTTATCGAATTTAAATAAAAAAAGAACCAAAACAAACTCCAAGAATTCCCATCTTTTAACAGCATTATTCCACACATATATCAAGCATCTCAGACAAGTTTCAGAATTTTTCAAGAACCAACCGATTTATAGAAATTCAAACAACTTCAAGCAGAATCAGAAAATAAATTACTAACCATAACAAATTCAGTCCAAAAATTCTAAAAATTATACACAGCATATAAAAACAACAGAGGAATGACATATTAAAATTTCAGCACATTTCAAGCACGAACTACTTAATTATGCATTTTATAAGATTCTGACCAGAATTCACTTTATTTATTCAAAATAGCTACAGGCCTTCAAAAATTACGAAATCTTTACACAGGACTGGTAATCGATAGAAAACATTTCCCTCAAAATTTCAAGTCATTCCGAGCAGTGTGCGATTTTTAAAATTTCAAACACTAAAACAGCGATATACATGCTCGACAATTCAACACACAATTCACAACATGAAATTTCTCGTCCGAGGCCTTCCCAATAAGCCAAGGACTTGACATTGTTTCACTATCCACCGACTTACACGACTTTCAAGGTCTCGTTCAATTCCTTAAAAATTGAAGAGATTCCGAACAACACGAATACACATAAAATCATAACTTTCACATAACTTCATGTCAAACTTATTAATCACAACATATCCACATCTCGCATATCAAATCGCAAAGAGCACATCACGTCATTTAAACACAATAAGAAATTAACATATAAACGATTTAAACGAGGCAGAATCGACTAGGTACCGTTCTCGTGTAAACTCGAAAGACGGAACGAAAGAGAAGGCGAGCTAGCGGCAAGCGTCGTCTCGCGAAAGGGGACAGGGGCGTCGATGGTGGTGATCTGCTTAATCGAAAATCCGTGGGGATGACGACTGGGAGGGACTGAACGTGAAGGTTTCACGTCAGGCTCGGCGAGGTGACGATGAGATGGTGATGATGGGATCACGATGATGGTGATCGGATAGGGGCGACGGGAAAAACCGAACAAGGAACAGAGTGAAGGAAGGAAGATGATCGAAGAAGAAAAGAAAGCTGATAAGGGACTGCGGGGGTTCTGATGACGAGCGATCAATCTCAGATTTGGGAAGGAGTAGAAGGCTGCGGGAGTTGTTCTGAGGAGAGAAACGATCGAGAGAAAATATATATACATACATAAGGTTTAGGTTAAGGATTCTTGAGGCCCATGAAAAATCTCATGACACATTGTACGCGTGAAAATATAAGGAAAAAATCAGTCGGGCCAGGTGGCGGGTCGCGGGCCAGTTCTCTCGGGTTTAAATGGGCCGGGTTCGAGATAAAGAAAATGTATTCGACTCTCGGGCTCAATTAATCGCAACATTAGACTGGTTCGGCTCGGAAAATAAATTGCCCAATAAAATAAATAAGCCGGATATTGTATATATTTATAATACACATAATTTAATTTTAAAAATAATAATATTAATAAAAATAAAAATATACATTTAAATAGATAATAATAACATTTAAGCATTTAATTACAATTTGGCTAAAAAATATCATTTAGACAATTATACATTTAATCGCAAGTTGACGAATAAATCATTTCAAACATTTAATAATATTTAGCATTCAAATAATAATAATAATAAATAATTCCCAAAAAATCAATAATCAAACGGGGCATTACAGCATCTCCTTAACATTATTCAGTCATAAAATCCGAAAATCTTAAATGCAATAATACTCCAAGTTCATAATCTGAAAAACCAGTTTCAATAATATGGAAGCATAACAAATAATAGGACCGGTCTTATAGACCGACCATCACTCGCTCTACTCCGTACCTGCCTCGCTTAACTTGAAACGTGAATTTCAGGTGGGGATGAGCACAGTTAAGTAGTGCTCACCACTATGCAGTAAACATTATTCAACATATAATGACAATATTCATAACAACACAGGTATTGTCGCAGCATCTATACGAAACAATCAATTATCCCAATCTCCGATCAATCATATCAATAATAGACTCATGTACACACCTATACTAATAGACTACTACTGGTAGACGTATCGAATGCCCCTCGGGGTTCTATCGAATCGTATGCCTGCTTAGGCCTTACGTATCATTTTCCTGCTTAGGCCTTATGACACTACGTCTATGCCCTCCGGTCTTACACATCGAATGCCCCATGGACTTCTATCGATGCCCAGTCAGTAGGAGTAACCCGTCGGCCAAGGCCTCACCATGGTCTTACCAACGGGGTTGTCCAGCACAGGGACCTTTAACCCTGGTCTTACGCCTCAAAAAGGAGACTACCCTACGGGTACGTTCTATAGCTACGGGGATAACCGTTCGACGGCCGGTACAGCTCGCATTGAAGGCTACATGGTTTACATGCATACATTGATCATACCATAATTAAATCAGTAATAACATTTACAGCATAACCAATTTTAGAATAACAACCCACCTGGTAAATCGGTAGAAAAGGCACCCAAACAGGTCGGTAGGTCGAGGGCTCGACTCCTCAAACACCTACATTAAGTCCAGATGCTAAAATCAACATCCATTCTGAATTAAACGGAAATCACAATTATTCTTAGCCGAACTTGATTCGACTAAGTTGTTCGTGAAGTCCTGTGGACGTTGGAACACTTAGACTCGACACTAAGACTCAACCACATATACATGGGAGTTCACATAATCCAACACAAACATTGACCAAGTCAAATACTTAATGAAACGGGAAATGAGTCGACTTACAGTTTTTATTGCAAAAGCCGCATATTTGAAAATACTAGTTTTTAAACTCAAAAATAAGTTGGTCAGATTATCATTCGAATTAAACTCTGAAATTTTACCCAAAATTTCACCTCCCAGAATTAAGCAAGACCACCAATTTTCAGCCACAAATTCAAAGCATGCTATTTTATAAAATTCTAGCAAGTTTTTTCAACAAAAACGAGCCTAAATTAAAAACCTAATATAATGAACGATTCAGGCCTTCAAATTTTTATATAAGGAACTTCAGCATATGAATAGAAGCATGTAAAAATATCAGCCTTAAACACTTAGCATGTGAATTTATAAAATTAAAACAACATTCAGTAAATTTTTGAATTTTCCACATAACAGAACCTAAATGAACTTAAAAAATTCTCGTCTTTTAACAGTATGAATCAACACATAAAAAAAGCATCTCAGTCAAGTTTCAGAATTTTTCAATAACTAACCGATTTATAGTAATTCAAACAACTTTCTGCAGAATCAGTAAATAAATTATTAACCATATCAAACTCAGTCCCAAAATTATGAAAATTTAACACACCTTAAAACGAAAAGGAGAACAACATACTCGAATTTCATAATTTTTGGAGCACAACTCAATTTAATAGGCAATTAACAATATTCTTCTAAGAATTTCATACAATTATTAAAAATAGCTATACTTAATATATTAATCCGAAATTTTTACAAAACATATATATTCAGCAGAGGGACTAGCACATAAAGTTTCATGGCAATACGAGCAGCATACAATTTACCATAATTTATACACTAAAACAGCGACTATACAAGTTCATTAATTCATAACCGACTCGTTTTACGACGAATTCGTTCGAGGCCTTCGCCATAAGGTCAAGAACTCAACAATGTTCCATTTTCCACAGTCCTATACACGAATGACGAGCTCTCGTTCGATTTTTCAAAATCGACGAGTTCGTCTACACACATTCGCATTCATATTGAACTAATTTCGAACTTATGAACGCAAAATTTAACATAGGCATAATCACATGAATTCGATAATCACATTCAACAATCAAGAACAAAACATAAATGAGACGGGTTGAGCCTTGTACCATTCTCGGGAATCGAACGAAAACAGAACGAAGGGTTGACGGGAAGCTCGGTGGCTAGCAGCGACGAACGAGCTCGACGGCTCGACGGCTTCGCTTGGCTTGCCGGGGAAGAAGGGCAGCGGCTAGGTCACGACTAACGGTCGCTGTACGAACGTGGAAGTCTCTGGAATTGCTGCAGAGGGGAGGTCCTCGCGAAGCCGATGACGGGAGGGGATCGCGGGTCTGCTGAACTCGCCAAAAGTGGTCGGTCACGGCGTCCACGTCGTCGCTGTTGGGGCCTTCTCGCGAACGGGAGGTTGCTGGCGGAATTCACGAAGGTGCAGCGGCTCATTGCGTGGGGGAGGTCGACGCTGATGATGCTTGACGGTGAAGGTCGTCGGGGCTTGATCCTGTTCGCGGCGGAGGACAGCAGTTTGTCGGAAATTCGTGGAACAGGGGTCGCCGGAGGCTGGGCTGGGTTGTTGCGTCAAGAGGATGGCGAGAGATGATGGTGACGGGTTGAATATGGTGAGCGAAATCAGAGGAGAGATTGAGGTGAGGATGACGATGAGGGCGCGATGATGAAGACGATGAGATTTATCAGATTGGGAACGAAAGCTGCGGTTTGATATTGAGCGAGATAATGATATACAGAACTTAGGGTTAATTAATCTTGTTACACAAGATAATACACACACACGTGCACAAAGGGTGCAAAACGGGTCTGGGCCTGTTCGGTTTGTCAGGCTCGCGGGTCATACGGTTCTCTCGGGATCAATAAAATAAATAAACCGTATATTATATATATTTAAAATACACACAATTAGACATTTAATAATTTTAACATTCAACAAATAATAAGAATAATGAATAAATAATAATAACGATAATAAAAATAAACAATAATAGCAATAATGATAAATAAATTCCAAATAATTCATAATTACTCATAAATAAACGGGGTATTACATGGTCGAAGAGATCCTCGATGCGAGGAAGAGAGTACTTGTTCTTATCCGTAAGGTGATTAAGCTCACGGTAGTCAATACACATGTGCATGATTCTGCCCTTCTTCTTCACGAATAGAACGGGCGTACCCTAAGGAGAAACACTCGGCCGAATGAAACCGAGTTTGAGCAATTCCTGGATTTGGGTCTTGAGCTCTTGAAGCTCCTTCAGCGCCATACGGTATGGGGCTTTAGAAACGGGACCAGCTCCTGGTACCAAGTAAATGGTGAACTCGACTTGATGATTGGGCGGTCCTCCGGGCAGTTCATCAGGAAAGACGTCGAGGTATTCGCAAACAATGGATACTCTCTCGGGAATTCGCTCATCAACAGCATCGGACACCATAGATACAAGATAGCCTTGACAGCTACCCTTAGAAAGGCACTTCCTAGCTTGAATGGATGGGATGACTCGAGGCACAGTCCTCGACTTCACCCCAAAGAACGCAACGGGTTGATCAGGATCGGAAAAGAGAGCAACCTCATGCTCCTGGAACTGGATGTCGGCTCGATAACGAGTGAGTCAGTCCATGCCCAAGATCAAGTCGAAGTCTCGCATTTCGATGACATAAGTGTCGGCCTCCAGAACTCGTCCACCGATATTGACATGAAGATCACGGACCAAAGAATCAGAGTTAATAATTTTTCCCGAGGCTAGGCTAACCTGGAGAGGATCGACTTTACACACATTGCTAACAGATAGAGCCTCAAGGAATCGAGAAGAGATAAATGAATGGGTTGCTCCAGTGTCACATAATGCAAAAACAGGCACATTGGATATCGAAAGCATTCCAGACATGGTACCTGCGTTGTTCGCGGCCTGGTAGTAGGTGATAGTGTAAACGCGGTCCTGGCTTCCCGTCCTCTGCTGGTAAGGTGGGGGCTGTTGGGGTTGCTGCTGCTGCTGATGAGGTGGCGGCGGGGGAAGCTGTTGTTGATGTTGCTGGGGGAAGGGTTGATGTGGCTGCCTCTTAGGCTCGGGGCAGACACTGGCGAAATGGCCGGGGCGGTAGCAGTTGAAACAAACCCGCTGATACGCTAAGTACTCACCGGCATGCAACTTGCCGCATATTGGACACCTTAGAGGTTGACCCTGATTGGGTCGGTCATCAC
The DNA here is from genome assembly GCA_008636005.1 of Striga asiatica. Taxonomy (NCBI): domain Eukaryota; kingdom Viridiplantae; phylum Streptophyta; class Magnoliopsida; order Lamiales; family Orobanchaceae; genus Striga; species Striga asiatica. The sequence goes on along the minus strand of BKCP01004962.1, from coordinate 369,460 downwards.
GCCTCCCAAAGTTCCTCTTCTTTCCTTTCTTCTTGCGGGAGCTAGAGGATGGGGGAGCTGAAGCATAAGGGACAGGGTACTGATAAGCCGTCTGAGGAATGATCGGCGGCTGATAGAATAACGAGGGAATGACTGGGGGTACAGCCTGGACAAGCTGAGCAGCATGGCAGTATGAGGGAACTGGTGTTATCGGAATAAGATAGCGCTCCACTTCCTGTGCCCGACTCACAGTGTCAGCATAGGACTTCAAACCGTGACTCCTAACCAGCTCACGGATCCTCTGGTTCAGCCCCTTCAGAAATTTCAGGGCCTTCTTCTCGTCGGTGTTCACCGTGTCACCGGCAAAGATGCTCATCCTGGTGAAAGTGCTTATGTACTCATCTACACTAGAGTTGTCTTGCTGCAGATGCCAAAAGTCATGCTCCATCTGATCATAAAAGCTCTGCGGAAGGAACTTGCCTCGGACCATCACCTTCACTTGATCCCAGGTGAGAGCGTTAAGCTCAGCCTCTGGCCTCCGAGCCTAGTGTTCAATTCACCAGTCGGATGCATCCGCCTTCATCTGGAAAGCGGCGAGAGATACGCGCTGTCTATACTGGAGAGGGAGCACCGCGAAGATCTTGTCTAGCTCCTTCATCCATTCAAGCACCACGGTGGGGTTCTCGGTTCCCGAAAAGGTGGGTGCATGCATGCCCTAGAATTGGACTTAGAGCCCCGAAAAGTCCATGTTCGGAGGGGCCTGTTGGTGAGATGAGGATGGAGGCAGAGATGGAGACGGGGATGGCTGCCGGTTGTTGCGGACATTGTGAGTGTTGCGATTGGCCATAGTTCTACATAGAATAGGCCGAAAATTTAGCACAATGATAATAAGGGAAGTCTAGAGTTCGCCATGAAACACTAGAGTTAAATTTAATCAAAGGTGGATAGATCCTAAGCCCCAAATATCAACAAGTCATATTACAAGTAGCTTCATTGCTACTTATGCACAAATTCACAATTCACATTATAAGTGCTTTCATTGATACTTATATAAAACATACCTTTAACCAGTGCGGCATGACGAAGACGAGTGGTCAATACACAAGGTCTAAACACATAATCACATAAACAAGTTGTTCACATATAAACCAGTCTACAGAAACGCAGACTGGCTCTGATACCAAACTGTAACGCTCCACTTTGATTTTAAAGAAACTCTGGACTTTCCAAAAATCTGTAAAACATTTTTCGAACTAATTTTCGAAACATGGGTATTATTCACAACATTTATAAAGTCCAAGTCTTATCTGGACCCACAGGGATTCATAAACCCGGTTTTCATAAGGTTTTCATTAACCCATTTCACAACATCTCATCAGATAATTAGCATGACTAATCAAAACGAGTTTTTCCATAAACCACGTGCCATGAATATCCAAAAACAATAACTCCAAAAACATGTAACGAAAAACAAGTCATCAAGTTTCAAAATTCATAAGTTCATAAAAATTTGCGGAAGCAGAAATAAATAACTAAGGACCACCTACTCGCCTCGTCTTGTCATTCGCCAACTGACTGCTTAACCTGCATCCGTGAATAGCAGGTGGGAGTGAGTACAGTTGGAAAATATAGTACTCACCACTATGCATATGAACAATATAAAATATGTTAGGATGGTATGGTCGCAGCATGAACATAAACAATAACAATATGTCTCATCTCCTACACAATATCACATCAATATATTACTCCTGTGTACACATCTTTCATTAGCCGCGGAAAGGGGATTCATTACCCTATCGGCGGGAGTACGTGCCACGCTACGGACACGACCTTTCATTAGGTCTTAAGGAGACTTGCCTCGCAACGGGCAACCGTATTACTTCGACGGGACAACCGTGCCGACGGCCGTAACAGCTCACATCGATAGGCTACATGTTCACATGAATACATAGATCATATCAATTTCAACACATTTAGAACACACTTGCATAGACATTTTAGAATAACTAACCCACCTGGTATTCTGGATCGACAAAAACACAATAAGAAGTGACGTAGATCGAGGCTTGACTCCTCAAATACCTACATTAAGTCAAGATACTACAATCAACACCTATCATGACCTTAGAAGGAAAACACAAATCATACATAGTCAACTTGATTCGACTAAGTTATTCGTGAAGTCCTGTGGACATTGGAACTCTTGGACTTAACACTTAGACTCGACCAAAATAGGCTAATTGTTAACAATATTTTACTGACATATCACCTATTCTAGTTGATCAGGCAAAAGAATGAGTTTGACTCTCAGATTTTAACATAGAATCCAGACCAATGAACATAGCAAAACCACCAAGTTTCAGCCCTTACTCAAAATATCCAATTTTATAAAATTCAAACAAAATTTCAACAAAAACGAGCATGAATTCATAACCTAGCCTAATGAACAATTCAAGACTTGAAATTTATACACAACCACCTACCATATGTGAATATCAACATATAAAATTTTCAGCTCTAAACATCAGACAACCGATTTATAAGATTTATTGCAATATTCAGCAGAATTTGTATTTTCAACTAAAACACATCACAATGAACTCAATAAAATCTGAAATTTTTACATCACGAACCACATCATAAAATGATCTCATACACCAAAATTTAGCAATTTATAGCAAAGGGTCGATTTTTCATAATTAAAACAAGGTTCAGCGGAATATCACAAATAATTATTTACCCTAGCAAATGAAGTCCAAAAATTATGAAATTTTTACACAACGACTACATATGACAGAAAGACAACATATTCTAATTTCACATTTTGGTTCACAACTCGATTTTATATGCATTTTTTATGATTCTGCCTAGAAATCAAAGTCAATGATTAAAATAGCTATAGAGGGAGTTTAAACCTGAAATTTTTACACGAAGCATATAATCACCAGAGGACATCACATATAATGTTTCACATCATTTGGAGCAGTAGGCGATTTATCATGAATTTAACAAGGTACAGCGACTAGTCCGGGTTCAATTAATCATAAACGGCACAAAACACATTAATTTCGTATGAGGCCTTCACCATAAGGCCAAGAACTCACAATTGTTCCATAATCCACAACACTTTCATGATTTTAAAGTGCTCTCTCTCGATTTCATATGAACCGAAAAGTATCTCAACATAAACACATAAATCTGGAACACTAATCATGCCATAAACACTAAAGCATTAACATATCGCATGAATAAACGAAAGAGGGATCGATCCTTGGTACCATTCTCAGGAAACGATACGTAAGACGAGAAAGGGATGGCCGAATGGGGCTGACGTGCGCATGACAGAGGCTCGACGGCTTCACGCACGGCTCGCCGGTGACTCACGGAGGAGCAGCAGTGGAGGGCAGAGACTTGCGGTGGAGCCGCGGCTCGAGGACGACGGAAACGGGGCCTGCGCACGGAGGGACAGTGACTCGTCGTTGCCGTGAGGGTCACTGGAGATGCTGCTGGTCGCGGCAAGTGCTCGCGGAGGAGTGCAGCAGCGACGGCGGCTCATGGATGAGTGCAGCGGCGAGTGCTCGCAAACAGGGACGACGGGAGGATGATCGGGATCCTTGCTGGTCGTCGGAAAATAGACATGATCGCAATGACAACGGGCAGCAGCGATGGGTTTGGCGGTCTTGCGAGGGCCAACGGCCGATGAGCAAAAAAGGAGTGGCGATCGGTTGCAAGAGATGAGTGAGGGAGAGGGTTGAGAGATTTTTCTCTCTTCTCTGATATGAACGAACGAGAGAGAGAGATATGAGAAGGCTGCGGTGGTGATGTATTTTTGATCGAGAGAGAAAAGTGATTTAATAGACTAGGTTTTCTTTTCTTACTCCTCAAGACACACACACACACACGCACAAGGGAGAGGGGCGAACTGGGTTCAGCCGGTCCGGGTCAACCGGTTCAGCTAGGCGTGCGGCTTCTTCGAGCTCGACATACGGCTCGGCTCTTGGGCTCGACTTAGCCGTATAATATAGCTCGGTTTGATCGCACGACAATTAAAAATAAAACCGAAACATTTTTATATATATATGTACTACACAATTTAATTAATTAATAATAATAACATTTAGACATGTAATGACAATTAGGCATTTAATATTAATAATAATAGTAATAATAATAACGATAATAATAAATAATAACAATAAAAATAAATAATCTCAAATAGTTCATAAATAAACGGGGCATTACAGGTTTCGAGTATTATGTCTCATTTATAGATGATTACTCGAGATTTGGGTATGTTTACCTGTTGTACCACAATTCCGAATGTTTTGAGAAATTCAAGGAGTATCGGGCAGTTGTGGAGAAGCTTCATGGTAAAAGTATCAAGTCACTTCAGTTTGATCGAGGTGGCGAATACCTCTTTGGAGAGTTCAAAACATACTTATCGGAAGCTGGGATTGAATCCCAACTGACTGCACCTGGCACACCCTAGCAGAACGGGGTTGAAAAGCGAAGAAATAGGACTCTTATGAAGATTGTTAGGTCTATGATGAGTTATTCGAGGTTACCAGATTCGTTTTGGAGTATGGCGTTGGAAACAACATCGTACATTCTGAACGTGGTTCCATCAAAGTCATTTGATACTACTCCTTATGAGATGTGGAAAGGGCGCAAGCCCAGTTTTTCACAGTTTCGAATTTGGGGTAGTCCTGCACACGTGTTAGTGCAGGAACCTGGCAAGTTGGAAAAACATTTGGAGGCACGAGTTTTTGTAAGCTATCCCAAGGGGACAAAAGGTGGATTGGTTTATAGTCCTGAGGATCAGAAGGTGATCGTTTCGACTAACGCCAGATTCTTGGAAGAATACTATATTATGAATCATAAGACTGCAAGTAGATTAGTCTAAGAGGGGTTAAGGAGTTAAGTCGATGGTTCCCCACCGAGTGCGCAAGTAGATACATCACATAATACTGCAACCCGGGACACTGAGAGTGTACCGGTGCAGACAGTGCCTCATCGCAGTGGGAGGATTTCTCATTTACCCGACCGATGGATAGGTCTTGGAGAGTCATCGGACTCAGTTCCAGGAAATCTTGAATCGGACCCAAGAACTTGCAATGAAAGCTGCAATAGGGTCGATGGACTCAAATAAGGTCTGGGATATTTTAGAACCACCCAATGGGATACGACCCATTGGATATAAGTGGATCTATAAAAGAAAGAGAGGATCAGATGGGAAGGTGCAAACCTTCAAAGCTAGGCTTGTTGCAAATGGTTATACCCAGATCGAGGGTATTGATTCTGATGAGACCTTTTCGCCAGTAGTTATGCTTAATTCCATTCGGATTCTCTTGGTTGTAGCCGCTCATATGAATTATGAGGTCTGACAGATGGATGTCGAGACGGCTTTTCTCAACGGGAACTTTCAAAAAGACATCTATATGCAACAACTAGAGGGATTCATTGCTGAAGGCCATGAGCATCTAGTATGTAAGCTTAATCGATCTATTTATGGACTGAAGCAAGCTTCGAGATCTTGGAACATACATTTTGACGAGGTGATCCAGTCATACGGGTTCACTCAATGTCCAGATGAGCACTGTGTTTACAAGAAAATCAGTGGGAGCGTGGTGGTGTTTCTTGTGCTTTACGTAGATGACATACTGCTTATTGAAAATAGTAAGAAGGAGTTATCAGATGTAAAGTGTGGTTTTCTAAGTAGTTTGATATGAAGGACTTTGGAGAAGCAGGACACACTCTTGGTATTGGGGTCATTCGAGACTGTAAGAAGAGAATGTTATGCTTATCCCAGTCTTCATACATAGATACTATCTTGGCCAGATTGAGCATGCAGGATTCCAAGATAGGTATGTTACCTTTCAGACATGGAATACCTCTATCCAAGAAGATGTGTCCTAAGACGCCTCAAGAGATAGAGGACATGAACACTGTTCCTTATGCTTTGACAATAGGAAGTTTTATGTATGCGATGCTGTGCATTAGGCCGGAGATTAGCTTCGCCCTTGGCAAGGTAGCTAGATATCAAAGTAATCCAGGACGAGAACATTGGTCTACGATGAAGCATATACTCAAGAACCTGAGAAGGACTAAGTAGTACATGTTAGTTTACCGTGCAGACATCTTGTTACCTCTGGGTCGCAATGATTCCGATTTCCAGCTAGATAGGAATGAAAGTAAGTCAACTCAGGTTATATGTTTACCTTGGAAAGGGGAGCCATTTCATGGAGGAGTGCTAAGCAGAAATGCATGGCAGACTCCACCATGGAAGTTGAGTACATAGCAGACTCAGAGGCAGTTTTGCTCAGGAACTTCTTGGTGGACTTAGAGGTGATTCCGAGTTTTCCACGTTGTATCACTATGTACTGTGATTACAGTGGAGCAGTAGCAAACTCAAAGGAACCTCGAGTCCACAGAGCAAGCAAACACATAGAGCGCAAATAGCATCTGATTCGAGATATCGTAGGTAGAGGAAACGTTGATGTTGCCAAGATTGCATCGGAGGACAACCTAGTTGATCCTTTCACAAAAGGTTTGTCGGGGAAGGCCTTCGTCAAACACGTGGAAGGAATGAGAGTCATGTTCATAGCGATACGATCGACATAGGTCTTTTAGAATAACGGATTAAGAGGACTATACTGTAAAAGCGAAAGCTTTAAGTATAAGTGGGAGATTGTTAGTGTTATATACTGAAAGCTTGGCTTTTCATGTTATTACACTTTTGCCCTTTATGAATGAGAATCATGTTAGATTAAACAAGTTCTACGTTCTGTTGTTTTGCACTTAGATAGAGTGGGTCGCTATCGGGCGAGCTGAAGATCACTCTATCAGTCGCTTCCGAAACAAGAATAATGGTTAACAACCTAGAAGGAAATGAACATCCATCCAAACAGTTGTAGTGTCAATTGTACAGTTTGTGTTAACTGATTAGTTACACTAATACATTTACGTATTGGACAGGATCGAAGAGAGGAGAAGTTTATTTTATACTGATCGTCGTAAATGAACTAGGGCTCGGTTAATTACTACGTTCTCTTAACCCGTAAGATATTAAACAGGCGAACATATGTAGTATATATTACTTTGATTCACTCGGGTGAAGTCCAGTACACTGGATTAATATTTCCACTGTTTTGGGTAACATTACTATATATAGGATGTGCTGTCAAGATATTTACGGTCACCATGTGCATTAGTTTGATGATGTTCCCGGAGCGAGTTCATGAAGGGTTATTATGGTAAACCCTGCAGGTGGTTTTAATTCCGGCATAGTAAGAATGTGATGAATGAGCGCTAGCTTCTGTGAAATAACAATAAATTAATTAATTCTTGATTGTCAGTAATCGAATTATTTAATGGACATTATATCTTAAACGTGGGGAGGTAAATCAAATAATTATAACTGCAGTCTCAAATGTGATTTGTGCTAGAAAAAGGGAGGTGCAATAATATTTATGTTGGTGGCCCATAATATTATTTAATTAATTTGAGGAGTGGGCTTGACCCATAATTAGTCTAATTAATTAAGGAGCCATATACTTAATCTCCTAAGGGTCCCTACTGTAGTTCTATATATATATCATTAAGCTCATGAGAAGAGGACAATCCCTCATAAATCAACAAACACGCCGCCTCTCATCTCTCTCTCTCAGTTCTCATTCGAGTTTTATCTCCTTCTTGTTGCTCCACTGGTACAAGTTGAAGAAGGGTGTTTGAGTAATACAGTAGAAGATCCACAGGTAATTGAACCCGATAATCTTCTACAGCAATCGACGATCCACGAGCCGAGACCGAGGATGGCCGACCGCCGACCACGACCCGCCGATCACCGCCGCGACGAACCGACGGAAGTCGACGACACCATCTGCGACGACCAGCCGCGACACGAGTCCGACAGTCTGACACGACCGGCGAGTCAACCTGTATGCGACACGACCCGATCCCGATCGCGAGCCCGAGACATTCAGTTCGTGATCCAGTTCTTGTTCATTTACGTGTACGGCCATCCGGAAGACAGCCAGATCGCCATAAGATTTTAAGCCATAAGTTATCTGCGTCAAACCTGTAGATCCGTTGCGCATAGGTTTACGTTTCCTATTGAATTCGTGAGTGGTACATAACGAGATCCTCACAGATCCCAACAAATAAATCCTCCCAGATTTTAAAGGCTAACTTCCATTCATCACCCAGTCGAATACGTATTTTATGGTAGCCGCTACGGAGGTCCAACTTTGTGAAAATGATGGCACCGTGAAGCTGATCCAACAAATCATCGAGGCACGGAATAGGAAAGCGATAACGACCGTGATTTTGTTAATCAGTCGACTATCCACAAACATACGCTAGAAGTCTTCCTTCTTCAGGACGAGAAAGACGAGAACCGCGCATGAGCTAAGGCTACATCGTACGACGCCACGCTTCAAGAGCTCTTCGACCTAGCGTCGTAACTCATCGTGTTCCACCAGACTCATGCGATATTGCGGAAAATTCGGTAAGAAGGATCCCAGAACCAAGTCTATCAAATGCTAAATATCACGAAGAGGCGGCAAACTGGACGGGAGATTCTCCGGAAACACATCAGCGAACTTTTCAAGTAAATGTCGGACATCCGACGGTGGAAGACGATCATCTGATGCATCAGGACAATATAATATGAAAACATAAAGGGCCTCACGCATCTCGTCAACAAATGTCGCCCGCGAGAGTAACAAAACTGGTGATGAAGTAGTAGAAAAAACGGCACGCGATAGTGTTGGGAGGAGAACAATCTTAACACCCTCGAACATAAATGTATATGAGCTAAGACGACCGTCATGTGCTGCCGAACAATCAAATTGCCACGGTTTCCCCAACAAAAGATGGCATGCGTCCATGGGAACAACATCGCCCACACTGAGTCACGATATTTAGTAACAATGAAAAAGGACACTAAAACACGGCGATCCACCGTCATGGAACTACCACGTTCTATCCATGCGAGTGAAGACAACTGCAGATGTTGCTCGCTCGACAACAGAAGTTTATCCACGTCCTCTTTAGCCACCACGTTCTCACAGGATCCCAAATCAATTATAAGACGGGAAGCCCGCCCACTCACCATACACATAGAGTAAAAAATGTGGTGATGTTGAACGAATCTTCTGAACCTACTAGGGGCGCCAAATAGGAATGGTGGAGAATAAGGGCGTGCCCAACATCGCCAGAAACATATTCCTCAACCAACGGAGCTTCCTCATAAAAAACCGGTAGAGAGTAGTATATTGGTTCGTCAACCTGCTTGACCATATCATCGGCGTACATGGCCCGTCCGCCATCAAACTGAGGGCATACCGACTGGCAGCTGCCCAACTCGCCGCAGGAGAAGCATCGTAGCCCGCCCGTAGACTGAGAGTTGCCCGCTGCTGTGTTGCGTGCAGACTCTATCCCCGCTGAAGAAGAAGCCCCCAACATTTTGAAACTCGGGCCAATATCACAGCTCGAACTCATGCTGGAGGGTTGCGCGTGTTAGTGTTATATACTGAGAGCTTGGCTTTGCATGTTATTACGAGTTTGCCCTTTCTGAATGAGAATCATGTTAGATTAAACAAGTTCTACGTTCTGTTGTTCTGCACTTAGATAGAGTGGCTCGTCATCGGGCAAACCGAAGATCATTCTATCAGTTACTTGCTAACAAGAATAGTTGTTCACAACCTAGATCGACATTAACATCCCATGCGAACGGTTGTAGTGTCAACTGTACAGTTTGTCTTGACTGATTAGTTGCACTAGTACATTTATGTATTGAACAGGATCCCAGAGAGGATAAGTTCATTTTATACTGATCGTCGTAAATGAACTAGGCCTCGGTTAATTACTACGTTCTCTTAACCCGTAAGATATTAAACAGGTAGATATATATAGTATATATTACTTTGATTCACTTGGGTGAGGTTTAGTTCGTTAGATCAATATTCCTACTGTTTTGGGTAATAATGTTATATATAGGATGTGCTATTAGGATATTTACGGTCAGCATGTGCGTTACTTTGATGGTGTCCCCGGAGTGAGTTCATGAAGGATTGTTATGCTAAACCCTGCAGGTAAATTAAGTTCCTTCATAATAAGAATGTGATGAATAGCGCTAGCTTCGGTGAATTATAAATTAATTAATTCTTGATTGTCAGTAATCGAATTAATTAATGGACATTATATCTTAAACATTGGGACTAAATCGGGTTAATTATTATTGGAGTCTCAAATGTAATTTGGGCTAGGAAAAAAGAGTGCAATAGTATAATGTTGGTGGCCCATTAATATTATTTAATTAATTTGAGAAGTGGACTTGGCCCACAGTTAGTCTAATTAATTAAGGAGCCCTATTCCTAGTCTCTTAATGGTCCCTACTGTAGCTCTATATATACATCATTAAGTTCATGAGAAGAGAATCTCAATCACATTATTAACGTGAAAGCCGCCCCCTCTCATCTCTCTCTCTCTCAGTTCTCATTCGAGCTTTATCTTCTTCTTGTTTCTCCACTGATACAAGTTGAAGAAGAGTGTATTAAGTAATAATATAGAAAATCCAAAGGTTATCGAGACCCGTTAATCTTCTATAGCAATTGACGGTCCACGAGATTGAGCCCGAGCACCGCCAACCGTCGACCAGCCATCCGCCGTGAACCGCCGCTGTAACACCCTGCTTATCAGAGTAAAATTTTCGCAACTTTTACTTCGAAAATACTTATATCTCTTTCGAAATCTTTTGCGATTATTTCGGGATGCTACTAAACCTTACATCTTGAAAATCCATTTATCTTTAACCTCTTGTCTAATAACTCTTTTAGACATAATTAAATAGATTTTCTTTAAACTTGCATTTAACCATATCCATCCTTCTCAAATTTATAAAAACTTCAAATCATAAATTCATTTAAGAAAATGCAAGTTCAATAGTCAATATGCGTAGCGGAATAATCGAAAGCGTGATTTATTATACAAACTTTATTAAAGACTTCATAAAAATCCTTGGAAATGCACAACCACCACCACAACGTCTCGAGCTCACACCTCCGGCCCGACCCTGTTTCCTGAAAAACACAATGGGGGTGAGTACGATCCTCTTGTACCCCGAAAAACACCCATACTAAAGTAAACAGCAATAATAATACAATATCATGATCTCCGGTATATAACTGGACTTAAAACTCTTCCAGTATCTCAACTTCATCTCACCGATATCTCATCGGATACTTGTGCACAATCTAATGGATATTTCTCAGGCAACTCAACGGCCTCCATTAGAACTTAGGAAATACTCGTAAGGCAACTCATCAGCCTTCTTCCCAAGCGTATAAACTTAAACTTTTACATACCTCGGACATGATATCAATATTATACTCAATGTAATACCCAGTCTGGGTCCCCACCTTTCGTCGTTTGTAAATTCGTAAGTGTTGTTCTCGTATAGCAACCTCCTCAAGCTACATAAAAATATATAAACAAATATACTAAGTACTTATGCTCATTTACTCAATAAGATGCTCGGTTTTCTCAATTCATTCGGATAACTTATTCAAATCTTATAGAAATTTCAATAATCATATCATTTCTCAAATTAACTTTTCTCAATCTTTTACTCAATCAATCTCATCATATATCATATTCTCCAAATCATTCATATTTACTCATACTCATTTTTCACTTTTACATCTTGAAAGTGAAATTAAACTCAATCATATTCATCTTTTAAACATCACATCCAATCATGATATTAATATGCCATACTTAATACAATTTTTATAAAATTGTATGCTCAACATATTAAACCATCTTCATCAAATTTACTCATCACTCATATGAGAATAGATCATAAAAATCTCATTTTAATATCTTGATCATCTCATGAATATTCTTGTATATATATATACTCATCTTCACATATATGCCATCTCATATTCATAACTCATTCATTTCTCATCTTTAAATTATGAAATTTAACAGTCATAATCTCAACTTCTAAATAGACATGTCATCAAAATTTCATAATTTAATCATTCATATTCATCAAGTTATGAGAATTTAAAGTCATAGTGAACATAAACTTCATCTTACATGTTCATCTTCAAAAATTCATAACTTAAGTTATACTATGCCAAATCACTCAATTCTTGATCTCATGTACTCCTCTTTTACACAAGAATTATTCATTTAAATCATACTTTTCCAGCATATTCATATCTTCATGAAAATCTCATGCAAATCAACATCTCATTTCATTAAGCACATATATCACATAATTGATCTTTAACATCTTTAACTCATTTTATCAATTATAAACTCCAACTTCTACATCATGATATACATACTCATAAACATGTAAACTTATCATAAAAGCATGAACTCAAATATGAAACATTAAGATAAGTAAATTACCTCCTTCTAGGTGAAGTTAAAAACTTGATTCTTCACTCTAATGTCCTTACTTCTCCAAAGTTACTCCTTCTCACTCTCTCTCACAAACTCATATGACTTTAGTAATTATTTTGGTGTAAAAACTCTAAGGTTTAAGCCTCTATTTATAGGCACAAATTGGAGAAACATCCAAATAGAGTGATTAAATGATCATAATATAAAATTTAACTTATAAACTTAAATAATCTTTAAAATATCTTATGATTTACTTATTCATCCATCCAAAGCATATTTAAACATCAAAAATGGCCTTTGGTTAAAGTCACAATCGAATTCTCAATAATCCAATTGGACTGTCGGCAACACGACTCGTGTGGGGGAGTCACACGACTCGTGTGGCCTCACACGACTCGTGTGCCTTGCCACACGACTCGTGTGGCTTGCCGACACTTTTGCTCTTAATCATTCATCTTCTCACACGACTCGTGTACTATATCACACGACTCGTGTAGCTTCACACGACTCGTGTGGCTCATCACACGACTCGTGTCAAAATCCCGAGGCTAACTTTCATCACGTCTCCATCCCACACGTCTCCATCCCACACGACTCGTGTGCCTCTCCACACGACTCGTGTGGCTTCACACGACTCGTGTGTCTCTTCACACGACTCGTGTGGCTTGTTCCTTGAAAATTCTTAATTTCGGTCCGATAACTTGCTATCTTGGACTCGAAATCACTTATTTCTTTGAACAATAACTCATAATAACTGAGATAACTGAAAGGGATATTACAGCCGCGACCGAACCGGCAAAGGGAGACGCACGAACTGGTGACCACCAGAGTGCTGCGACCCGATCAGTTCATCCCCGAGACACGGCCGAGACACGACCTGGTCCGATTCACGCGAGCCCAAGACTTCTGTCGTGTGATCCAGTTTGTTCGTGTGCTATGTATGGCCATCCGGAAGATCAGCCAGATTGCCAAAAATTTTAAGCCGTAAGTTCTCTACGTCAAACCTTTAGATCCGCTGCGCATAGGTTTACGTTTTCTATTGAATTCGTGATTTGTGCATAATGAGATCCTCATAGATCCGAACAAGTGGTATCAGAGCACTTGGTTAATTCGTTTTGTACGAAGTTCAAATTTTTACGGCTTTATTTGACAAGATGTGTTCAAACGCAGCCATATATTGGATTATATTTGCATAACTCGTTTTTGTAAGAAAATAGTTAATCCTCTATTATGGCCGACTATGTGTTTGATGAATGTTATTAAATGTGATGTATGGCTTTAAATTTGTTTTTAAAGCCTCAAACATGTCGAGGAATTGATGGATGAATGTTTGTAATAATTATTCACCCGGGGGTTGATAGGATAAATTTAATTATTTGTATAGAAAACATGTACATCCATTCGTTGGATCTAGGATCGAATTATGTAATTTTATAAATTATATTTTTCATGTTGTGATCGTTTGTTGATGACCCAGAGATCCCAAGAAATCAACGAGCCTCGAAGAACAAAAAAAAAAATCGGCGTTTTTTCGACCACGGACGGCGGGGGCCAGAAGGCGACGGTCACCGGAAGCTGAGGGAAGGTGGAGAGGTTTTGCCTTGTTGACCAAGCAGTACAATATCAACCAAGATTCTACTGCTAAAGGAGTTCCAGTTGAACAGGGAAAGAACTGTCACAGTTTCCTTGTTTAAGGAGATTCAATATTTAATGGCCATAATAGTGGATTTATTTATTAATTTAAATTCATGCCATTAATTATTATTTATGCATGTTAATTAATTATGTTCTTGCATGGGATTAATTTAGTATTGCAAGAATAATTATGCATGTTAATTAATTATGTAATGCATATGATTAACTTAGAATTGTATCAATAAATTATGCATGATAATTAATTAGTGCACTGGCATAGATTAATTTAGAATTGTATGAATTATTATGCATGTTAATTAATTATTGCATTGACATAGATTAATTTAGAATTGCATAAGTAGTTAAAAATCCTCATTAAATTTATTGTAAAAATCCTAAGGCCTCCATTTCTAATTTGTCGGTACATCAATTAATTGCGGTTATGGTCTCCCCCACGGGTGACATTGCTAAAATTAATTGTAGGAAATTACTAGGACAAATTTCTAAAATTAGACGATTAGAGGAAATCTCAAGAGAGCATACGGCCCTCCTCACGGGGGACCTGTAATCGATTTGGACGACCTAAGGATCGAGAAATGGGATTCACTTAGAATGAGATTTATTTATAAACTCCCCATGGGGTCCCTGGATTTATTGCATGGCCAAATGGACACCGACTATTAATTTCGTTCGTCATGAATTTGGTTTTGACTTATGGAAATTAATGGGTTCTTGAAAAACCATTCTCTTACAAATGATGATCACGTAGGGTGACCCACGTAGCATGAAATCTCACGAGGTGTAATAGATGTCGGTGAATTTAGCTAATATTGTTTTGAGGATATCAATATTAAAAGTTAAATTCAAATGTGTTTAATCTATAAAATTTATTTGCATGATTCTCAGGATATTCATCATGTCGTTCAATTTGTTGTCTTTCATTCTAAAAGAAAATCAACTTACTGGTCCTAATTATATTGATTGGAAGAGGAATTTAGACAAAGTGTTGACTGCTGAGGGTTATAAGTTTGCTATCACTGATGCTTGACCGGCAGTACTGGCGGCTGATGCTCCTGAGCAGGAGAAAGAGGAGTATGCTCTGTGGAAGAAGGCTGATGAGATGGCGAAGTGTTACATTCTGGCTTCTATCTCGAATGTTCTTCAAGATCAGGATTAGTCTAAGAACACTGCAACAGATATACTACTCAATCTCAGGGATCTGTTCAGACATCAGTCTAGGGCTGCTAGGCAAGAGGCTTTGAGTGCTCTAACGAGTACGCGCATGGCCGAGGGCACACCAGTAAGGGAGCACGCCCTCAAGGTTATGGCGCAGGTCAATGAGCTTGATGTTCTGGGAGGTTTTAATGACGGGGAAACCCAGGTTGAAAGTATGCTCCAGTCTCTGCCGAAGAGCTTTGACCAGTTCCGATTGTACTACAACATGCACAAGATGCATATGGCTCATCTAGAACTGCTTGCAGAGCTTCAGTCAGCGGAAGCCTTATTCACTCAGGCTCCTTAGGTGCTAGTCGCCGAGCAAGCTGGACCTTCTAGGCCTTACAAGGGCAGGAAGAGAAAGAAGTCTGCAGGAAGGACGAAGGCAAAGGATGCTCCGGTTTTCCCACAACCGGCCCCTCAGAGTGTGGTAAAGAAACCGAAAGGAACATGCCAGAAGTGCAACAAGTCAGGACACTAGAAGGTCGACTGCCCTATCCTCAAGAAAGGTAACTCTTTCATTAATGCTAGAAGTGCAACAAGTCAGGACACTAGAAGGTCGATTGCCCTCTCCTCAAGAAAGGTAACTCTCTCGTTAATGTCGTAGAAACATGTTTAGCGGTTGTATCTACCAGAACCTGGTGTGTAGATACTGGAGCCACTGATCATGTCTGCAATTCTTTGAAGGAGTTCCAGGAAACCAAGCGGCTTAGGGAGGGAGAGATCACCGTCTTCATGGGCAATGCTACGAAAGTGGAGGCTGTTGCAGTGGGAGACATTACTTTATCGTTTGATAGTAATAGTTTGGTTTTGAGAGATTGCCTTTATGTTCCTAACTTTGGAAAGAATCTTATTTGAGTTTCTAAACTTGTTATGGATGTTTTTTCAGTTTCGTTTGATAACATGGTTATTATTCGTTTTGAAAATCGTTTCATATATTGTGGTTCATTAGTTGATAACTTATATGTTCTCAAACCAAACTATCCCACAGTGCAACAAAATGAATTGGGTAATATCATAACTACATCTAATAAGAGGAAGGAGTCTTCGCAGATGTATCAAGCATATCTGTGGCACCTTAGACTTGGGCACATCAACCTTAGGGGGATACAAAAGTTAGTGGCCAGTGGACATCTCGGTCCATTGGAAGAGCACCATCCAACATGCGAATCCTGCCTAGAAGGTAACATAGCCAAGAGGCCGTTTACGGCAAAGGGGTATAGAAGCCAAGAAGTGCTAGGATTGATTCATTCTAATTTGTGTTGTAACGCCCCACTTTATTTTAAAAAATTTATCAAATTTATTTAATAAAAATCAGAGTTAATTTTTCACAAATCTCAAATTAAATTTTAAAACTCAGTGGGCGCTACTTAAGTACCGAGAACTATTACTTATAAAACTTTACTCGCATTCGATAAGTTTCTAAACCATGAAATAAAATCATAATCCAAGGTTTCAAACGACAAAATCAGAATCCCAAAACATGCAGGAAAGAAATATCCAAGTCTAAACAACAGTCTGTCAATATCATAAATGAGCGGAAGCAATAATAATCATAAATAAAGAGAACAAGACCACCACTCGCCCTACCTCGTCACCCGCCAACTGCTTAACCTGCATCCTTGAAGAGCATATGGGAGTCAGTACAGTTGGAAAATATTGTACTCACACTATGTGATATAGCCACATAAGGATAACCCGATCCAGAAGCTCCTTGCTCAACAAGCAAACCACTTGAACTACTCGCAGTCGACATGACTCCGTCGACATGCCCAAATCGACTTCCCTAAGGTCGATTCTACTGAGAGCAATTGGGAAATTGGCCTAGTCGACTCTTCCAAGTCGACCTTAGTCTATCGACTTTTACTAGTCGACATCAATGAAAGAAGGGCAACAAGAGTATAATGCCCGAACATCCTGATATCCTAAGTCGACTCTCATCAGTCGACTGAACTAAGACGACTTCTCCTCGAAGAATTAGTCAAGAGGAGCCTCCGAATCCACACATATCCACGAGTCGAACTCCTAGCTCTCGAAGTCGACCTCGCATACCTCGAATAACAAAGATATGATGACGACTCATCACACTTGCAACATACTTAAAGCTCTACACATTGCCAAGGATAAGAAGGAATCTTGCGATGACTCAGCAACAAAGGGGAGACGAATCGACCAGGGAATTTTGGACCTTCTAGGTCCACCGACTTGGGCATTTTGGGCACTTCACGTAAGTATCCACTCCTATATAAAGGAGATAAGGTAACCCTAAACCCTGACTCTAATTCATTCCCACTCTCCCCCATAGCTGCTGCGCAGCCTCTCTTCATCACTCACATACTGACTTCAGCGTCGGAGGCTCTACGCCGGAAACACCTCCGGCGTTGAGTTTTTGTAGGTATTCTCGCGGTCCAGCAACGGTTTTGAGGCGGTTCAAGCAGATCTGAGCTCACAACCACCGGTTTACTTCAGATCTGGAAGTAGACCCATCACTATGCATATGAAACAACTCAGAATATGCTAAGATGATATGGTCGCAGCATGAGCATAAACAATAAACATCATGTCTCATCTCTAGTCACATCAATGAATCTAGTCTCATCAAAGACTCACTCATGTGTACATCTACGCTCATCAAACCTCAGCCACATTATATCAATGAAACATGGGAGTGTGTGCTACATCAATGACACGGCCTTCTCATAGGTCTTAAAGAGATTTACCTCGTAAGGGTAACCGTATTTCATCATACGGGGACAACCGTACCGATGGCCATCAAGCTCACATCGATAAACAATATGCTCACATGCATACATAGATCATACCAGTTAAACATACTTAAACACACATATGCAGAGATATTTTAGAATAACTAACCCACCTAGTAAAAATCGAGATAATTCACAAAATGAGGGTAGGCGGTGAGCTCGACTCGTCAAGCACCTACATTTAATAAAATAGTCCTATCAATGACTATTCAACAATCACTTAGTCGAACTAAGTTCATATAAGCATTTAAATCATGCATTCAATCAAGGGAATCACATTTCCGAAAATATCACATAAGTTTTTGAAAACTTAACCCGGGCAGAGTTTTTAGAACTAACATAATTCTCAGCACACAACTCATATTAACATGTAAAAAGTTGCATTGTAATCCTAAGAAATGCATCTACAATTCGTATGTAGACACCGAAAGCAAATAAGGCCATTAAAGGTGTGATAAATCAGCAAACACTCAGAATAGAGTCACAGTCTAAAACTGGGAATATGCAATTGACCAGACCTCAGTAAATGCTAGCTAACTGGAGCTATTGGCATGCTTTCAGTGAGATTAAAAAACCACACGATAGATAACGCAAATGTCTACAACTTTGATGAATATTACATTGGCAAATAATCACATTATCAACGAGTTTAGTAATAAATCATGTGATTCAGAAAACCTGCCACAAACTCACATGTGATATAGACAGAACTTCAGAACTTATCATCTCGATTGAGCTACAGACCTCTAAATGAGATGGTTCAAGTCTCAAATTAAACCTAAATCATGCCTCTACAACTTTCATTTAGAACAAAGAAGCATATAAGGTCATTTTCATAGTGTAAAATCAGTTAACATTTAACATCAGATTTCTGCCAAAATACAAAGCCCTATCTCATGCATGTCTACCTTCATAAGAACACAATCGAGCTACAGAGCACATATTAACATGAAAATTATCTTTTTTGAAAGATAAGAAACATACTTATAACTTTCATAGAGCATAAATTCATACGAGCACATTACGACACGATAAACAGATCATACTTTAATTACACATATGCTGCTGGGTAACAGGAAAACTGGACGCGCAATATTCTCGTAAAAATCATAACTTATCGATATAACTCGGAATCAAGAAATTCCAAAGCTCAGATAAAGAAAACTGAGCGTACTACATTTCATAAGAAGATAGCAACTTCAAATAATCGGTCTTTTAATTTTGATGGCTTAAACTGAGGCACAACAGAACAGCGAAAAATCTGTTTTCACATGAAATAACAATGAACTTATATAAATGGATGTTCTAAGCTCGACAACAATTCATATGACGATTTCCATAGTATCAAACGAGCAAAATAGTAAATCACATCAATTCATAATACTCGATTTATAAGAGACGAGAGTTATCAACGTCCGGTAACGACTCGCCGGTGATGGTCGCGTGGAAATCGTCGGGGTTGCTGGTGTCGGCTCGCCGGAGATGGTGTCGAAGGGGAGGTACGCGGCGGTGGTCGTTCACGCCTGGAGCTCGCCGAAAAACACAGCGTGGAGGAGATGATGATGAGCGAAGGTGATGCGGATGATGATGATGGTGGAGGATCAACGGTATTTGGCAAGAGGGAAAAATAAAACGACGGAAAAAGAAAAAAAATATCTTTCTCTGTTTCCTGTTCTTAGCGTGAGATTGAGAGAGAGAGAGAGGGATAGAAATAGGTGTTGAGGGCGTGATTGATTTTTGAAAGCTGGAGATATTTTGAGCATGTAAATAGCCGAGAGAGAGGAGAGAATGTGCGTCTATTGTTAAAACGAACAGATAAAATTTTATCTGTTTTGGTCGCATCTGATAAACACACAATAATTAATTAATAATAATAAACATTTAGATATTTAAAGACAATTAGGCATTTAATAATAATAATAATAATAATAAAAATAATAACAAACAATAAATAATAATAATAATAATAATAATAATAATAATAATAATAATAATAATAAATAATAATAAATAATAGTAAATAATCCCAAAATTATCTATAAATAAACGGGGCGCTACATATGTGGTCCTATGTCGATCCAGTCTAGACGAGGTTTCGAGTATTATGTGTCTTTTATAAATGATTACTCGAGATTTGGGTACGTGTACCTGTTGCACCGCAAGTCCGAGTGCTTTGAGAAATTCAAGGAGTATCGGGCAGTTGTGTCAAATTCAAGGTGTCAAATTCATGGTAAAAGTATCAAGTCACTTCGTTCTGATCGAGGTGGCGAATACCTCTTTGGAGAGTTCAGGACATTCTTATCAGAAGCTGCGATTGAATCCCAACTGACTGCACCCGATATGCCCCAGCAGAACGGGGTTGCAGAGCGAAGAAATAGGACTCTTATGGAGATGATTAGGTCAATGATTAGTTATTCGAGGTTACCAGATTCGTTTTGGGGAATGGCGCTAGAAACAACGTCATACATTTTGAACTTGGTTCCATCGAAGTCAGTTGAGACTACTCCTTCCGAATTGTGGAAAGGGCGCAATATCGGGTTTTCACATATTCGGGTGTGGGGTAGTCCTGCACACGTTTTAGTGCAGGAACCTGGCAAATTGGAAAAGCGTTTGGAAGCATGAGTTTTCGTGGGCTATCCAAAGGAAACGAAAGGCGGATTATTTTATAGTCCCGGAGATCAAAAGGTGATCGTTTCGACAAATACTAGATTCTTGGAAGAAGACTATATTATGAATAAACCCACGAGTAGATTAGTCTTAGAGGGGTTAAGAGGTGAAGTCGATAGTTCCCCACCGAGTGCGCAAGTAGATACATCACATAATACAGCAACACGGCACACTGAGAGTGTACCAGTGCTGACAGTGCCTCGTCGTAGTGGGAGGGTTTCATATTTACCCGACTGATGGATAGGTCTTGGAGAGTCATCGGACTCAGTTCCAGGAGACCTGGAATCGGACCCAAGAACGTACGATGAGACACTCCCAGATAAAGATGCAGATTCATGGAATGTTGCAATGAAAGCTGAAATGGGGTCAATGGATTCCAATCAGGTCTGGGATCTTGTAGAACCACCCGATGGAGTACGACCCATTAGATGTAAGTGGATCTATAAGAGAAAGAGAGGATTGGACAGGAGGGTGCAGACTTTCAAAGCTAGGCTTGTTGCGAAAGGTTACACCCAGATCGAGGGTATTGATTATGATGAGACCTTTTCGCCTGTAGCTATGCTTAAGTCCATTTGGATTCTCTTGGCCGTAGCCGCCTATATGGATTATGAGGTTTGGCAGATGGATGTCAAGATGGCTTTCCTTAACGGGAACCTTCAAGAAGACATCTATATGCAGCAACCAGAGGGATTCATTGTTGAAGATCGTCAACATCTAGTGTGTAATCTTAATCGCTCTATTTATGGACTAACGAAAGCTTCGAGATCTTAGAACATCCGTTTTTACGAGGTGATCCAGTCGTACGGGTTCACTCAATGTCCGGATGAGCACTGCGTTTACAAGAGAATCAGTGGGAGCGTGGTAGTGTTTCTTGTGCTATACGTAGATGACATACTGCTTATTGAAAATAGTAAGATGGAGTTATCAGACATAAAGGTGTAGTTGTCTAAGCAGTTTGATATGAAGGACTTAGGAGAAGTAGGGAACATTCTTGGTATTAGGCTCATTAGAGACCGTAAGAAGAGAATGTTGTGCTTATCTCAGTTTTCATACATAGATACTGTCATGGCCAGATTCAGCATGCAGGATTCCAAGAAAGGTATGTTACTTTTCAGACATGGAATACATCTATCTAAGGAGATGTCTCCTAAGACGTCTGAGGAGATAGAGGAAATGAAGACAGTTCCTTATGCTTCGGCAGTAAGAATTCTTATGTATGCGATGCTGTGCACTAGGCCGGATATTAGCTACGCCGTTAGCATGGTAGCTAGATATCAAAGTAATCCGGGATGGGAACATTGGTCTGCGGTGAAGCATATACTCAAGTACCTGAGAAGGACTAAGCAATACATGTTAGTTTACCGTGCAGACAGCTTGTTACCTCTGGGTTACAGTGATTCTGATTTTCAGTCAGATAGGGATGAAAGTAAGTCAACCTCAGGTTATGTGTTTACCTTGGGAAGTGGAGCCATTTCTTGGAGGAGTGTTAAGCAGAAATGCGTGGCAGACTCCACCATGGAAGCCGATTACATAGCAGCCTCAGAGGCCGCGAAAGACGCAGTTTGGCTTAGGAATATCTTAGTGGACTTAGAGGTTATGCCAAGTTTGCCACGAAGTATCATCGTGTACTGTGATAATAGTGGAGCAGTAGCAAACTCAAAAGAACCTCGAGCCCACAGGGCAAGAAAACACATAGAGCGCAAATACCATCTTATTCGGGGATATTGTTGATAGAGGAGACGTTGATATGTTGCCAAGATTGCGTTAGAGGACAACCTAGCTGATCCTTTCACGAAGAGTTTGTCGGGGAAGGTCTTCGTCAAGCACGTGGAAGGAATGGGAGTCATGAGCATGGCAATAGGATCGACATAGGTCTTTTAGAATAACGAATTGATAGGACTATACTGTAAAAGCGAAAGCTTTAAGTATAAGTGGGAGATTGTTAGTGTTATATACTGAAAGTTTGGCTTTGCATTTTATTACACGTTTGCCATTTATGAATGTGAATTATGTTAGATTAAACAAGTTTTACGTTCTGTTGTTCTGAACTTATATAGAGTGGGTCGTCATCGGGCGAACCGAAGATCATTCTATCAGTTACTTGCGAACAAGAATAGTTGTTCACAACCTAGATAGACATGAACACCCCATCCGAATGGTTGTAGCATCCACTGTACAGTTTGTCTTGACAGATTAGTTGCACTAGTACATTTATGTATTGAACATAATCCCAGAGAGGAAAAGTTTATTTTATACTGATCGTCCGAAATGAACTAGGCCTCGGTTAATTACTGCGTTCTCTTAACCCGTAAGATTCTAAACAGGCAAATATATATAGTATACATTACTTTGATTCACTTGGGTGAGGTTCAGTTCGCTGGATCAATATTCCTACTGTTTTGGGTAATACTATTATAAATATGATGTGTTGTTAGGATATTTACAGTCACCATATGCGTTAGTTTGATAATGTCCCTGGAGTGAGTTCATGAAGGATTGTTATGCTAAACCCTGCAGGTGGATTAAGTTACGGCATAATAAGAATGTGATAAACGAGCGCTAGCTTCGTTGAAATAATAATAAATTAATTAATTCTTGATGGTCAGTAATCGAATTAATTAATGGATATTATATCTAAAACGTGGGAAGGTAAATCGAGTAATTATTATTGGAGTCTCAAATGTAATTTGGGCTAGGAGAAGGAAGTGCAATAATATAATGTTGGTGGCCCATTAATATTATCTAATTAATTATAGGAGTGAGTTTGGCCCACAATTAGTCTAATTAATTAATGAGCCCTAGTTCTAATCTCCTAAGGGTCCCTATTGTAACTCTATATATACATCATTAAGCTCATGAGAAGAGAATCCCAATCACATTATTAACATGAAAGCCGCCCCCTCTTATCTCTCTCAGTTCTCATTCGAGCTTTATCTTCTTCTTGTTGTACCACTGGTACAAGTTAAAGAATGGTGTATTGAGTAATACAATAGAACATCCATAGGTTATCGAGACCCGTTAATCTTCTATAGCAATTGACGATCCACTAGCCTGAGCTCGAGGATCGCCAACCGCCGACCAGCCATCCGCCGCGACCGAACCGGCGAGACGCGCTGTAATAGCCCAAATTCTGTATTAATAAAAGTGACAGTTTTAGTTCCAAGTTTGAACTATTTTTCCTTTTATTAATATTTCTCGTCTTGAGTTCCGAGCTCAGTTATTCAGCTATTCAAATCCAGTAATTAATTTTGGTCCATTTATTTTTAGAAATGGACTTTATTTAGTCGGGATTAATTATTGAAGTTGACGAATAATCGGAACCAAGTATGTTTCGATAAATCGTCCAAGTCAAGCCGTGTCCGGAACCGAGTCATTCGGTCACGAGCATCGCGCCTAGCCAAGTCTCGAGCCCTAGTAGTCCCGAGTCTTGTTCGAGCCCTAGTCGTGCTCATAGCCTTACTTAGAATATTTTCTAAGTATGAGTCGATTATTATCGAGCCCTAGATCAAGTCACTCGGTCGAGAGGAACCACGCACTCAGCTCGTGCAAGGGTCCTAGCCCTCGCGCCCTAGTGCCGCGAGTCGAGCCCAAGTTGTGCCGAGAATGCTTAAGTCTTGTTCCGAGCATGTATTGATATTTTTCATAAGTGTTTTTGTGGCTTTTAAGTCCAGATCTGGCCAAGAGTTAGCCTCGGTCAAAGTGATGCCGAGCCCAAGCCAAGGGTCGCGCCCAAGGCTGCGCGCCCGCCCATTTTGCCGAGCCAAGTCCATGAAATACATGGAAATATTTCTAAGTATTTTTGGCCCTCAAGACAGCCATAATGCAGCCACCAAGATGTGCTATCCTCGGGCCATGCAAGTGGTAATTTCAAGCCCAAGGCCGCGCGCCCAGCAGGCCGCGCCTGGCCCTAGTGCGTAGCCCATGTCCGAGTGGTCTCCAAGCCCAATGCATGAGATTTTTGGCCCAAGTCCTATGGCTCAATATCATGCGAGAAATCAAGAGGTTTATAGGGACTAATTAAGCTTAAGAAGCCCTTAAGAAAAATTAAGGAGGTCAAATGGGCATTAAGAATATTTTAATCTATTGTAATGGTTTGCTTGATATGAATGAAAATTTCTTATATTATGATCTTCATTCATAATTTATTTTCAGCATGTCATTTTATTTTTGCTGAACATTTTCAAGTGTTATGAAGTCGGTCAAGCACTGACTTTTATACACGAACTTCATCAATTTCGATGGAAAATTTGGATTATATCTTAATTTCAAACCAATCTGCAGGATTTGAATTTAAAGATAGCTAATCCAGCTTTTATAAATGTCCTTAGCCTTCCTAAGTTTTTTTTTGCGCTTAGTTATATGAAGGCTAATAACTTGACCGAGAAAGGTATTTCTTACCGAGTTATTTAGCTCGGTTTATGTCAAGAATATCCTTTAAAAATTTAAGATAATAGTCTTGTCCAAGCTTAAAAGACTTGGCTACATAAAGACTAACATGGTACCAAGTTAAAGTTCTTGGTTTCTCTTTTTTGGGAGAGACTCTTTAGCACACGATTTTTATATACATCAAAAAAGTGTATACAGTCGTTCAAGTATTACAAAGAGTCTACTGGAAAAATTTCTACAGATAGACAGCATTCCAAGGATATTGAAGAGCTAATCCATTGGGCCTTTCAAGTCGATAGGTACCTTTTGGAAGTACTTGACTACTTTTGAATGGTCCTTCCCATTTTGGTTTCAAAGGTCCCAGGTCTGGTCCAGTAATCCTTTTGAGTACTAAATCACCGACTCGAAATGACCGAGACTTCATTTTTGAATTGACATACCTTTCACTTCTTTGCTTGTATGCCGCATTTTTTAGATTGGCCATCAAACGGGGTTTCGTCTAATAGATCAAGGTTGGCTTTCAAGTTTTTCGAGTTGGTTTTATCTTGAAAATTCATTACTCGGTATGTTGGGGATCCGAGTTCAACAGGGATAACTGCTTCTGATCCATAAGTAAGGGAAAAAGGTGCTTCCCCTGTTGCATGATTGACTGTTGTTCTATAAGCCCACAACACATTTGGTAATTCTTCGGGCAAAGTCCCTTTTGCTGCATCAAGTCGGACTTTCAAACCATTTTTAATTATCTTGTTGATTGCTTCAACTTGTCCATTGGATTGAGGATGATACGGCGAAGAGAAGAAGTGTTTTATTTGATACTCTTCACAGAAAGCTTCAAGTCGTTTCCCTTCAAACTGTCGACCATTGTCGGTTACTATTGAACTTGGTAAGCCAAACCGACATATAATTGATTTCCAAATGAAATCAACAACTTTCTGTTCGGTAATCGCAGCCAATGGTTCAGCTTCAACCCATTTGGTAAAATAATCAACTGCGACGACAACAAATCTTATGCTTTCTTTTCCAGTTGGGAGCGGACCAATTAAGTCGATTCCCCATTTTGCAAATGGCCAAGGACTGTATATCGACTTAATAGATTCTGAAAATTAATTAACGTTTGGAGCAAATATCTGGCATTTCGTACATTTGCGGACCCAGTTCGTCGCATCTATCTTCAAGGTTGGCCAATAATATCCTTGTCGAAGTATTTTGTACGCCAATGCTCGTGCACCATTATGATTTCCGCAAATTCCTTCATGAACCTCTTCAAGGACATATTTCGACTCTTGCTCGGTTAAACACTTCAACAGGGGAACAGAGTATCCTCTTTTATAAAGGATCCCATTATCTAGTGTAAACCGTGCTGCTCGAATTCGAAGAGCTCGAGCTTCTTTTGGATTTTGAGGTAAGGCTCCTGTTTCCAAGTATGTTATAATCGGTGACATCCAAGTCGGTGGTTCCTGTAACTCGGTATTCATAACTTCAGCAAGAGAAACAGAAGGTATCTCTTGGTGACCGACTTGGACATACTCAACATCCTCCATTCCAGTACTTGATGCAAGTTTAGAAAGAGCGTCAACTGGAACATTTTGCGAACGAGGAATGTGTTCCAACTGAATATCAAGTTGGGACATTTTCTATTTTACGAGCGTCAAGTATGGTAGCAATCGGGGTTCTTTAACTTCGAAATCTCCATGGACTTGGTTCACCAGCAATTGTGAATCAGAAAATACCTTTAGCTTTTTTACATTCATGGATTCCTCAAGGCTTAATCCAGACAGTAAAGCCTCGTATTCAGCTTCGTTATTTGTGGCCGGAAAAAGAAATTTGACAGAATGACAAAATATCTTGTTCTGGGGATCTATTAGAATGACTCCTCCACCAACTCGATGTTGAGTTAATGAGCCATCAACATACAAAGTCCATGGTTGATTTTCATTAATTGTCTCGATTGCAGGAGTGAACTCGACAATAAAGTCGGATAAAGCCTGGGCTTTTATTGCAGTTCTCGGTTTATAATGAATATCATACTGATCGAGTTCAATGGCCCATTTAATCAATCTTCCTGACGTGTCAGGTCGATGTAGAATTGACCTTAAAGGGTACGAAGTAAGTACCGTTACTGAATGCTCTTGGAAGTAAGGACGTAATTTCCGAGCTGCGATAACAAGAGCATAAGCTAATTCCTCCATCGGCGAATATCGCAATTCAGCTTCATGTAATGCTTTACTGACATAATAAATTGGATATTGTTGATGTCCTTCTTCTCGGATAAGAACGACACTGATAGCAGTGTCACTTACTCCCAAGTATAAGAACAGCATTTCTTCAGGTACTGGTTTCTGTGAAGTCGGTGTTTGGAGAAGCGTTTCTTTTATCTTTTCCAAAGCTTGTTGACACTCTTTGCTCCATTCAAAGCATTTTCCTTTCTTTATCGACTCAAAAAAGGATTCACATCGGTCTGTTGACTTCGATATAAACCGATTTAAAGCAGCAAGTCGGCCGGTAAGAGCTTGAACACCTTTAACCGATGTGGGGGGTGTCAAATCCATAATGGCCTTAATTTTCAAGGGATTTGCTTCAATACCTCGTTGAGTCACGATATATCCCAGGAATTTATCAGAACCGACTCCAAAAGTGCATTTCTTTGGATTCAGCACCATAGAATACTCCATGAGGATGTTGAACATTTCTCGCAAATGATTAATATGATCAACACCGTGTACTGACTTGACTAGCATGTCGTCGACGTAAACTTACATCGTATGCCCAATGAGCTTGGCAAACATTTTGTTAACCAACCTCTGATATGTGGCCCCGGCATTTTTAAGACCAAACAGCATCATGGTATAACAATATAGTCCCCGAGCAGAATAAAAGGACGTATGTTCTGCTTCCCCGGGATCCATAGGAATTTGATTACAACCCGAGTAGGCATCCATAAAACTCATCAACTCATGTCCAGCGGTGGCGTCTACCATGTAATCGATATGTGGTAATGGATAACTGTCTTTCGGACAAGCTTTATTCAAGTCTGAAAAATCGATACAGAGTCGCCATGCTCCAAAACTCTTCTTTACCAAAACCGGGTTAGATACCCAGGTCAGATATTTAGTTTCTTGAATAAATTTATTGTCTATCAACTTTTGAACTTCTTCTTCGAGAGCCTTTTGTCGGTCTGGGCCAAGTTTACGTCGTTTCTGAACAACAGGCTTAATAGTTGGATCGAGATTAAGTCGGTGTGAGGCTACATTGGGGTCAATTCCCTTCATATCTTCATGTTTCCAGGAAAACACATCTGAATTGGCCTTTAGGAATTGAATGAGTTGAGTTCGTATTGGTTCTTCCAAATTAGCCCCAATTCGAAGCGACTTGTCGCAAATAGGATCATCAACAAAAATTATTTCAACTTCTTCTGATGGTTCAGCTCGATCGAGTTTTCTTTTTTCTTTAAATTGGGCACGAGGATCAAGTTCATCTTCTTCACGAATTGGTTCTTTTCCTGGACGTCTTCCACGATCTTGAGTTAAATCGGTATAGAAGTCAATATTTGAGGCTTCCATCTTCTCGGATCGTTCAATTTCCATCTCGGTAATTGAAGATACCGAGTTCTCAGGAGTTGAAAATTTTTCCTGTTTGTCTTGGACTTTCTCTGTCATATGTATGAAAGAATGTGGTTCTTGCCAAGGTTTGACCCATACCGTCCCACGAGCTTCGTACTGATCTCCGTAATGGGTTCCTTCTCCATGGTTTGTGGGAAATTTTAAGGCATAATGAAAAATTGAGACAGTTGCTCGAAGTTTATACAAAGCCGAACTTCCCACAATGGCATTATATTCATTTTTAAGATCCATGACCTTGAACGTCTCCATGATAACCTTGGAGGCCTGTCCAGGAGTCCCAAATTTGATTGGCATGGTTATTTCTCCGAGAGTTGGTGTAATTGTTCCATTAAAGCCTTGTACTTGATCTTTACAGGGTTTTAACTCAGTTGGATCAATTCCCATTTGTTCAAACGTTCGAAGC
Source organism: Striga asiatica (assembly GCA_008636005.1). Lineage (NCBI taxonomy): Eukaryota > Viridiplantae > Streptophyta > Magnoliopsida > Lamiales > Orobanchaceae > Striga > Striga asiatica. The sequence continues at coordinate 340,367 of BKCP01004962.1, read as the reverse complement.
ATTAAAATGCTTGAATATGCCCCTGTATCGACCATTATCCAATGCACCGGTATTCCACAAATTGGTGTCGTGATCACGAGAGGATCAGAATGTGGGTGAGCGAAATAAATAGCATCGTCCACATTGAAAGTAATCGGACAATTATTTCGAACGTTGATCCTGTCTCGGAGATCGGTTGTTATAACAGTTTTTCCCGAGTTGTAAGCTTGTCGAGCATAAGCTTTTATTTGTCGACGTGACTCGAAGGTTTTGCCATTACTATTATTAACTCGGGGAACATCGCAAAAACCAGGAGGTTTAGAACAACTCTTTCGTGGAGTTTCTTCGGTTTTTGTTGTGGATGAAGATCCATTCTCCTTCGAGTCCATCATGTAGACTTCTTTATCGCCTTGTCTAATACGTTTTGGATTGATTGAACGATCATCGTCTTCATCGTCATCCTGGGGTTCTGGCACTCTGCCCTTTCGCTTATAATCTGTATTCTTAGAAAACCTTTGGACTTGTGGGTGTCCAATAAGCCGTAGTAAGGCAGAGAGTAAACCCAAACATTCATCTGTATCATGTCCCGCCGGCTTGATACGAACAATATTTCATTTTATCGAGTTTCTCTTCTGGAGTTCTCACAGGTCGGGGGTCGGGAAGAATTCCCTTTCCTTTCAATTCCTCAAATATTACAGCGGCCCCAGCTGAGAGAACTGTCTGATAGCTGGATTTAACCTCATTGAGATATTTGGCTCTAGCTTCTTGTACTTCGGATTTTTTAGAATTCTCGAACCGGGATCGATTTGATTTAAAGAACTTGTTTTTCTTCTTTCTTGACTCTTGTTCTACTTTCGACTTATTTGGAGAAAAATCGAAAGTTGGAACCGACATTGACTCTTCAGCTATAATGTGTTGTTGAGCTCGTGCCAAGAAATCTTGAAATGAAGTCGGTTTATTCTGATAGATACTCCAACGAAATAAAGAGTTCGGTTTTAATCCGGCTATGGCTGTGACCAGCAATGTTTCAGGATGACATTGCTCCATATTTTGTATTCGTTTATTAAACCGAGCAATATAATCTTTAACACCTTCATTGTCCTTCTGTACGATATTAGCAATAGATTCTTTTGGGATTAGAGAGACCTGAGCCCCGATAAAATGGGTTCGGAAAGCCGTTCTAGTTGTTGCCACTTCGATATTGAATATCGAGGTAATGAATGATACCATTTTTTAGCGCGAGGTCCCAAAGTTAAAGAGAACATCCGACATCTAAGCGCGTCGGTTGCCCCATGAAGATCCATCCATGAGGTATATTGACCGAGATGTGCATCCGGATCTGAGGTTCCATCATATAGTCCAATCTGAGGGACTTTAACTTTGGTAGGAAGTGGCTCCATTGTTAAATGAAGAGCTAAGGGAGTTTCGGCTTCCAAATAAACATTTTCCAGGAGAGAGCCCCTTCGTTGGGATTCTTCAAGAATGTCGTGCCGAGTCTCCAACTCGGCAATTCTCTTCCTCAACATTTCCAATTCTTCTGACTCACGCCTTAAACGGTTTCTTTCAATAGTATGACGTAATTCATTGTTTTCACGTCGGAATCGATTTCGTTCAATCTTATGGCGTAAATCAGATTGTTGGTCATGCTGTGAATTTTCCAGTAATGAACGTACCAACGGTTGTTGACGACGTCCAGAATGACTTTCAGCAGTTACTTCTTGTTGAACTGCTTCGGGAACATGACTTTGAACAGGAACTACTCCCTGATTATGAGTGGTAGTATTTCGTTGTGATTCAGGTATTCGTGGATGAGAAGTTGCATGTGATGCAGCGGGAATATCATGTCGTTGAGCAAACGATGCTTGCTGCCTAATTGGAAGATTTGAAGCAGGAACTTGATTTGGAATCGTCACTGTTGGTCCTGCTCTTGTCTGTGCCATAAAATTCGATAAATTTCTGAGAAACTCCGGGTCTTGAAATAAAACAGAGTAATCTATCGGCATAGATGGCACTGTCGAATTTTCAGTTGTACGAGTGTTAGTCCCATTTTTGTTACTACTTTTGTGGTATTTTGTTTATCTTTCTTTTCCCACTCTAGGTTGTTTTGTAGGTTTTTCCGGTCATTTGAGTCATTTTGTGCGTTTAGTGTTATTTCTGTATTTTTCGTGTTTTTCGTATTTCTTTCTTCTTATTCTCCTGTTTCCGTGTTTTCTCGGTTGATGTTGGTTTCAGGTATTCGAAGCGCTGCTCTAGGATCGTTCAGCTAGTCGTGCGGACCAACATGTGAAGGACAATGTTCGAGCTCGGGCGGAACCCGGGAGTACACGAGACAGTTGGGGGCTTATAAGTCGACCGGGGGAGGTTAGGCGAGCCGAAACGGGACAATAAGCGCAGTTTTGTTGAGTTAGCGCCGCTAGGGGTCGTTAACGCCGCTAAGGGACCAAGCGCCGCTGCCATATACTAGCGAGCTGAAGAGAAAAGCCGCTGTCCGAGCATTAGCGCCGCTAGCTAGCAGCTAGCGCTGCTAACCCCCCCTAGCGCCGCTAACCCCCCTCTAGCGGCGCTAGCTACTGCTTATCTGATTAGTTCGCGATTCTATTATAATTAGGAGTAGGGTTTGTTTTATTAGACTCTCTTAGACTTATTTTAGGCGGTTTTTGCTGAGGAGAAACACCTTCTATCATTGTTTTGCTCTTTGGATTCGACTTTAGAGATTAAAAACCTCTATTATCTTGCTTTGGATTCGGATACTATTGGATTGAGTTCAGAATTTTCATTAATCGTAAGTATTTTTCTTCAATTCTTTCATTGATGATGATGTCTTGGGTTATGAATGTTTGTGTGATCAAATCCAATATGAGTAGCTAAATCCATCTGCTAGGGATAGGGGATAATTGATTAGGTTCAATTATAATTGCTTGTTCTTAATTGTTCATATCTATGCGAGTTGAGTTCAATTTAGAGTTAATAGATTGATCACCTATATAACCTAGTTAATCATTGTTTAGAACCGAAAGGGGAGACATTGGTCGATTTAGGCTCGTTTAGAATAGACTTGTTCGTCAAAGTATTGTCTATGAGTTGCTGGATTTGATAGTCATTCGTATATGTTCACTCTCTTGTTACGAAAAGTTATTGAGAGTCAACCTCTAAACGAGAAACGATTCACTTCCTTTAACCGAGCAATTGATTGCCGGTGGTTGTGAAAGAACCGAAAGCAGTTGTCCCCGATTCCCTAGCTCTTTAAATTCTCAGTTAATTCATTACTGTTCATTTCGTGTTTATTTAATTTAAAGTTGGTAGTTGATAATTGAAACCCAAATCATTGAATTAGAGTGTTTAAGATTTTTATCTTCTTTTGTGCTTGAATAATCGTACAAAATAATCCGGCTGACCTTCCTCGAGAGACACGACCCGGTTTCGAATCTTTGATTTAACTCCGGTAAATATTAATACAACAAAATGGCGCCGTTGCCGGGGAAGGTTTAGGACTTATTTTGTGCGCCTATTCATTTTGTTTTCAGTGTTTCTCTTATTTTTGGTGATTTCTTGTTTTGTGTGTTTCTCTTTGTTTCGTTTTTCTTTGTCTCTTTCCTATCTATCTGGTACCCGTGACGTTTTTGTTGTTTTTGTTTATGCGTACCAGAAGTGATCTTGTGATCATCCCGAATAACGAATCCATCCAAAGGGACCTCCAAGAACTGTTGGCTAACCTTGCCCCTGAATCTTCAGACTCAACCAACCGAGACTCCGAGAACACAAGAGACATGGCTGACGAGGAAGTAAACAACCCACCTCGTCATCTTCTTCGTGAATTGGCTCAACCGATAATCGGGCCAGTAACTTCGTGTATCCGGCTGGGACCAGCAGCTCGAAACTATGAGCTAAAAACCATCCACTACAATCAGCTGCCGTCTTTCCATGGTCTACCCAACGAGGACCCACTTCATTTCATTCGGGAGTTCTATAACGTCCTCCAGACTTTTCCTCTCCATGGCTTAAACGAAGACCAGTTGAAGATGAGATGTTTCCCAGAGACACTCAAAGACCGGGCCAAGGCTTGGTTGATGACACTTGCTCCCGACTCCCTCATTACTTGGGAGCAAGTGTATACCAAGTTCATTGGAAAATACTACTCTCACCAGAAGACGCAAGAGTTCCGGTCTCAAATCGTCTCTTTTGCCCAACAATCGAACGAGCCACTTCATGAGGCATGGGAGCGTTTTAAAGACCTCCAGAGACAGTGCCCACATCACAATTTCCCTCCAGCCCTACTGGTGAACAGTTTCTATGACTCCCTCCATCAGAATCTTCAATACATGGTGGATAATGCAGCTGGTGGAGATATTGGGGCGAAGAAGGCAGAAGAGATGATTGATATTTTTGAGGCGATGAGTTCTAACTCGTCTCAAAAGAGCAGCCGAGGGAAGAGGACTTTTGTCAATGAAGTATCTCCAGGTCGGGACATGATGGCACAACAGTTAGCTGAGCTCACGGAGCAGATGCGACTACTGAATGCGAGGGGAGGCCAACCAATGCAGACCATGGCTGTGGAGGCATGTGGAGCATGTGGAGTCCAAGGGCACAAATCTGAGGTGTGCCCCTCGGCATTCGATCCTGACTACAGTGAGCAATATGCAGACGCCAACGCTCTACAGGGATACCCGAACCGGCCAGCCAACGACCCATATTCCAACACATACAACCCGGGGTGGAGAAACCACCCAAACCTTTCTTGGTCGAACAATCAGAACACCCTCCAGCAACCCCGTCAGAACTTCACTCAACAGCAACCACGGCCCGCCTTTGCTCCTCAACAGCAAATGAGGATGAACTATCCTCAACAGCAGCAGCAACAACAAAGGGGCCCGACGGTTGGGATGCAGAACCAGGGGGCAGGACCGAGTTCGTCTAGCCAGGACGACAAGCTAGATAAAATCCTTCAGTTCATCACCAACCAGGACTCATCGATCAAACGCTTGGAGACCCAAGTGGGCCAGCTGGCTACTCGGGTGGGCAATATCGAGTCTGAAGCAGACAAAGGAAAGTTGCCTAGCCAACCTAAGGAGGCCCAGGCAATCACAGTGTTGAGAAGCAAGAAAGTGGTCGATAACCGGGTAGAGATGCCGCGTCCGTCGGATCAGTCCGAGGAGCTTAAACTGACTAAGGAGGCGGAAGAGAATATCGAAAATTCCAAGGAAGCTGATTCGGAGAAACCGGCGGATGGCCCACTGTTGCACAGATCCCCAAATCCATATAAGCCACGCATGTAACGCCCCGCCCTAACTTAATTATCAGAGTACGATTATAAAACATTTTTTTTTAAAAATAAAATAGTTTGAGAAAATGATTCGGAGCGTTACTAAAACATTTATTTTATCTTTTAGAAATCCGTTACGACCGTCTAAAAATTTAAAACAAAACGGATTTACATAATATACAATCCGACTATAAAATCGGATCAAAAGTCAAAGTTTGTCAAACAGTAAATTCAGCGGAATATAGCGTGGCAAAATATACAGCAAAATATTTAACTTCGATCCACCCGTCAACTTCACAGCTCCGGACCGACTCCATGACCTGAAAAATTTTATAAAAATGGGGTGTGAGTACCACTGTACTCCGTAGGAACTCATACTAAAGTAAACAGCAATAATAATAGTAACATCATGATCAAAAGCATATAACATAACCGTGAATTTCCTTGTCAACAGTATAAACCGGACCGGGACCCGTGAATCTACTGGCTGTCATGATGATAATGATAATGATAATGATGATGACAATAATAAGCCGGAATCCATGTGCACATACTAGTGGTAGATGACGCCACTAGAACTTAGAATGGAATTATGGCAACCTGAACCGGCCAACATCCATTCCAAGCGGAAAACATAATTTGACATACCTTGAACATGATATCGTAATTATAATCAATGTAATACCCAGTCTGAGTCCCCACCTGTACTGAAGATATGAAACTGGAAGTGCTGATAGTCGTGAACTGATCAAACTGTAACATAATATAAACATTTACTAAGTACTATGCTCAGATTAATAAATTTAACTGTTAAGATGCTCGACTCGACTTAATATGATATCCGGATATAACGGAAAACATTAAGGGTTCACAAAAATATTTTTAAGTCCGGAAATTACATTGATATGCTTAACTGATCTGATTCGGCTCGGAAAATAATTTAAATTTCGGAATAAGATTTGGACTGAAAATCACGAACCAAAACAGACTCGAACCGCCGGCTAAACCGGCCGGTTCGCTAACTGGATGAACCGGGTCGGGCTGAACCGGACCGGGTTGGACCACCGGTTCACACTAAACCGGGTGGTCACGGGCTGGCATGGCTCGGTCCCGTGTCGGGCCTGCTGGGCCATGGCACGGCACTGGACACGGGCTAGGCATGACTGGCCTCGGCACTAGGCGCTGCTGGGCGCGGGCAGTGCGGCTGGCACTGGCCCTGGCACTGGCCGGGCGCGAGGGACGCGGGATAAGCGCGTACCCGGGCTGACTGGGCACTGGGCGTGCGGCTGGCACGACCCAGGTGCGGCTGGCGCGAGGAAAGACACGGCCAGACATGACTCGGGCATCTCGGGTGCGACTATGGCTTGTCAAGGCGCTGCCGGGCGACCCTGAGCACGCGGGCGTGCTGTTGGGCACGTCCCGAGGCCTGTTTAGTCACTCGGGGTCAATAAGGCACAGTACTACACACTCGGGTGTGCTGTTGGCACGATCCGCGGTCAGCAGCGCGTGGCACGAGTTACTGTCCCGGGGTCGCGCATACCCGGCACTGGGACAGCACTGCCGGCATGGCCGCTATGTGCGGCAGCATGCCGTGACCGGCCCTTGCCGGTCGTTCGGCCACTTTCCTTGATCAAATTGACATAACATGACATGATTAACACATTTATATATACATGGGTCTGAGGGTCATGGTAAAAACATGAAATTTGATCTTATTTGACATGATGGGCCACGGCGTGCGCGATAGGCGCGTCCGACGGCCCTAACGTGTACCCTCGACCAAACATGAACTTTTCTCGGGCAACATGAGTTGATTGACCATATTTTATCATTTAAAGGCTGTTGGAACACAAATGTCCCTAACAAAATTGATCACAATGAAAGATACCCTAGTAGGGTAATACACGGCCCGTGGGCGCGTGCTACGTGCACGGTCCACTTCCTTTGGCCATTTTATCAACAAAATGAATACTTATCTCGTGCCATCTTTTAAAACTGAACATATCACATTAAATAAAGACAAATGATGCATGGTTTGCTCGAGAGAAGTTGGCTATATAAAGAGATGATTTGATATGGCCCTAAAATGCACACCCGAGAGCGTTTTCGAAGATTACATGAACTTAGACCCATAATTTGAACTTGGCATGATACAAATAACATCATAACAGGTTTAGTAACATATTACCCTTTGATTGCCCGAAGGAACTTGACAAGATTTTGGTGTTGGTTCGATCCTTTTCTCTTTCTCGCGCGCGTACGTGAAGTTAGATTAATAAATCTTAATCTTGCTTATAGTTTGCTTAAGGTATGTTTAGGAAATAGCTGCGGTTATAAGTTAAATATATGTCCAAACTCTTGATTTATAGGCGGTGAAAGGAATGAAAATTGGGACAAAAGCTCACGGCCAATGACATCGCGCCATTTGCCGCATCCCGGGGCCACGAGGTGTACTTTTGCATGCTTAGTCACCACCATTTGGCACAAAAGGCCACTTGTAGGATAGAAAGGATAATTCTCACGTGATTTGTCCCAAGTTTTCCATCCACTTGCGTTCATTAAACCTTTAAGCACGCTTAGGGCTTGTTTAGCGCGATTACTCGAGATTAAGGCGATTAGAAGAAAATTAAGCACTCTAGCCGTGCAATGACCAATGATTAAGGTTATATGATGATTAATTGAATCACTTAAGTTTAAATGAACATAATTAATGTACTTAAGGAATCATTAAGTACAATTATGCTCACGATTACGCACGATTAGCGCGAGATTAGCATATTTACCGCCGGATTAAATATGATTTGATTCAATAATATTTTATCGGGCTATTGAACATAAATTGACTTATACTTTGGATTCCAAGAATAATATGAACATTACGAAGCTAAGAACGTAATTTACATTAGGTAAAAAATGGGCTATTACAATCTGCCCTCCTTAAAATATTTCCGTCCTCGGAAATATCAAACTGAACACCTATACATGATACGTGAGAAAATATATACATCAAAACCGAAAATCAGAAAAACGGGTGCGAATATCAGCTTCTCGCTCCCAAGTGGCACCGTGGCGATCCCATTGAATACGAACGAGGGGAATCTCGCGATTGCGGAGTCGACAAACCTCTTGGTCCAAAACGGCTACCGGTTTCTTCTCGTAAGATAAGTCTGGCTGAATCTGAATATCGGTATGCTGAAGAATATGATCTGGATCGCACACGTATTTACGTAACATGGACACATGAAAGACATTATGAACATTGGATAATTCAGGAGGTAAAGCTAAACGGTAAGCAACTTCGCCCACTCGTTCGAGAACTTCGAACGGGCCAATATAACTGTTGATACCTAATTTGGCTTCGATTAAATAAATGATAAATAAAATAATAAAATACGGCCCGACAACCAAGAAGCCAGAAATATGTGATAAATAAATATACAAACAGGTTCTCGAGACCGATGGCCTAAAAACCGACCAGGTTCCCAAATGTCGAGTCCACTGTTACCGAGCCGAAGGGACAGACATCGGTCGGACCCGTCAAGGGTCATTAGCGGGTCCCGCAATGACTATCTCTCATTAAATGATAATGTACTACTTTTTATTTGTTTCAATTGCCCACTTGCAAAATGAGGGAAAAACTTGTATATATATGTAAGAAGGAGGAGAAAAAAGGGAGGTTCTTTCTCCATTCTTCATTTTATCCCTTCCCACACGACACAAGGGAGAGTAGGGGCGGTTGGATGACGCTCTCTCAATTTTCTTCACATTCTTCCCAAAAAACATAAGAAATAAATACCCATCTCCATCTATTTTGTTCTTCTTTTTTTTTATATACAGATTCGAGTTATATTCGACGGTTGATCGTCCGATTTTCGACATCAACAGTTTGGCGCTAGAGGAAGGGCTCCGTAATTTACTCGGAGTCAATTTTCGCCGGAAACGGCCACGTCCCCACCGAAAAATCATGCTCTCCAAGTCCGGCAAGACTACTCCTATTTTTGCTCTATTTTTTCTGCACTCCAGACTTTTGTTCTTCATTTGGTGTTCTCGTACAATATGCTTGGCTATAAAAAAAAAGAAAAAAAAATTGAGATGAAAGAGCTCTCTTTCCCCGTATCCAAAGGCTCCTCTCATCTCATAAAAATCTCAAAATTCGATCCCACCAAGTAAGTTATTCCAAGATTCTGGGCATGAACAAAATCTCTAATTTTATCTCCTTTCTTTGGAATTTTGGTGGAACAGATTGAAAATCTGAAACCGAAAGTTGCTGTGAATTTACACAGCTTATTCTTCTATTTTTCCCTTTTCTTTTCCTTTTCTTTTCTTTAACGAATAAAAAATAGTCAACTTGTTTGGATATAATTAGGCCACATTACTATGCAATGTTCTGTCAGTATTACACTGTTCACATCCCATCAAAAACAAAAGAAGCCGAAATTCGGCATGCACCGGCCAACCTCAAAGCTCGGCTCTCAGACCAGCACCACAAGACTCTGGGCCGGTGGCAGCCATTAACCGTCGAAGCTCGGACTCCAAAACCTTCAACTCGCTCCGGGCTGACCAAACACCATATCCCGGACTTCAAGCCGGCACCACTCCGTGAACACCAAATCGTAAATTGGGCCTCCAAATTGAAGGTGCCGACCTCAGCTTCCCCGGCCTCGCAGCTGTCGAACTAACCTAGCGAGCAGGCTTCACCGTTGGGGCTGACCTCGTCGTTGATGACGACCTTGCGACCGCCGGACCACCCAAGTAAGCCGACACACCGCATGTGCCGAACTCGATCCCTCACCACCGTGGCTGGCCACCTTATCGCCTCCAATATCCAACCTCATGTCGTCGGGGCCGACCTCATGGTTGCCAGACAGATCTACGGCCCTTGGCCGACCTCACATCCTCATTGCCGGGCTGAAAACAAGCACCAAGCCCAGTACCGTCGTTCCCTACACCACAACAAGTCGACATCACAATCACCGAGGTCCGAGGCCGACCTCGTCATCCCCGCAGAAAGACTTTGACCCGCAGCCGGGCCTTCAATCGGCAGCTGGGGCCCGATTTCAGTAACCGACGCCGACTCTACACAAGCCTGGCCCGATATACCATAGATGTCGGGCTGCTCATTACAGAAGTCAGAGAACTACCACCTCGGCCAAACCTCACACTACCGGAACCCCGACTCCTCCGATCTCACGATCTCACAACTACAAGTGCCGAGGTCGTTCAACTTCACTACACCGAACGCCTGGACACCGAAGTCCGGGCTGACCCAATGCCACAACAGTAACCCGACGCCGAGCTCGGGCTCCACCATGCACATCCGGGCTGCCCTAAATCCACAACCATGGTCAGATGCCGAGCTCGAACTCCAAGGCATTCAGGCCTGGGCCGACCCCACATCGAGCACGACCTTCGTGTCCCAACTCGACTTCACAGTCTAGTCACCGGGGCCGACCTTGTCTTCTCCGACTAACCCTGCTGCCTCCAGTCTCGGCCAGAACAAGTGCGGGGCCGGCCACGCCTTCATCTCCGACCAGTCAAAACCGCGGCCAACCAGGTCCAGACGGCCGACCTCAGTCACCACCACGGCCAACCAGGCCCAAATCAAAGACCTTAGCCCCGGCCACAGCGGGACCGACCCGACTTCGTCTTCCCCGATATCACTTCGGTACCTCCGATTTCAACCACCGGGACCGACCGCAGCCATCGAGTACAGCCTCGCCATCCACGATCCCACGGCACATCACAGTCCCGAATCACCGACAACAAACGACGGACATCAACTCCTCGCAATCGGGCTTACCTCACAGCCCGGATCCACCAAATCGCAACTGCCAACTCCGAACCTCAGCCCGGGCTGCGGTCAACCACGTCACAATCGCCGGTCAACTCCGAACCTAAACCCCAGCCGCGGTCAACCACCACCGTCGACACAGCCGCCCTCGCCGCACCACAGACTCCATAGGTGTTGATTTCCTATTAAAACGCCGGAATAGGACACTGAATCGCCGCTCTCAATTAGAGATGCCGACCTCGGACTCACAGCCGCCGGCCGACCTCACCTAACCGCCGCCGCCGACCTCCGATCTGCACCACAAATCGCCGACCTCATTCCGGCTCCCACATCGCACACCTCACCACGGTCGACCATCGAACCGACATACACACCTCCGACTTCAGCCGCTGGGTCTCCGATTTGCCATCGGCCTACCACAGATCGGCAACCGATCTCACCACTTCAAGTCGACGTCGCCCTCAGATCCGGACACCGAAAGTGCCGCCGTCACCAGGGAACGGACTCCGCCTTCAGGATCGGACGCCGACCTGCCATCTCCGCCTGCGAGGATGCCGCTACCGCCTGAAAGCGGACCGCGTCTTCGAGCTTATCTCCCGCAAAGGTCGAGCGAACGAAATTGGTGATCTGGGATAGTTTTCTGCCACAAATTTATCAATCTGAGAGCTTAGGAAGGAACCAGATTTTCAAGTGGGCCTATTAGTGGAATTGGGTCAAATAAACTGGATTTGGGCCCAAATATGAAATTAGAGTAAAATGAATTGGGCCCTAAAATTGTAATAAATAGAATAAGATAGAATTAGGCCCGGTTAAATGATTTTGTAATAGATATGATGAGATAGTATCGGGCCCCAAAATTTTTTGTAAATAGGTAGAATAGATGGAATCAGGCCGAGGCATACAGCAGAAATCTTGAAGTCGAGCTCGGCAAGGACCCGAATAATGAAGGCGAAAGAAGAGTCGACCTCCCCACATGGTAATCTTCGTAGGCCTACACTCTGCACCGGCCCGAGGTAATCCTACTCCCGATGTCGCTTTAAATACATATATATATATATATGTACACACTAATAGTAATAATAATAATCATATCATAATAATGATAATAAAGTAATATATACATATAGTCGTACTGCACAATACATATATATGTATATATATATATATATATATATATATATATGTACTACATGTGTATTACGCGTTTAATTAATAAGTAAATAATCATTACGAGAGTCTCATTAACCATATACATATAATAAATCACACATATAAACGTGTGTATAGATATATTGTGAAAATAATCACATATGTACATATGTAACGCACGAATGCGTGTATATATATATATATATAAATATATATATATATATATATATATATATATATACATGAATGAAAATATATGTCGAGCCTCATTCGTGAAAGTTGAGTCGAGACGGGAAGGATCGGGGGAAGTAGGTCTGCTGCAAGCCTTCGGGATAGGCACGGCCGCTCCCCTAACACTTCTCAGTCTCAGAAGGTCACGAGGCCTTCGAGCCGTGACAACATTATTTCACCCGCCGTTGAGCCCTTGCTCCGACGAGGTTGATGTCATTATCCAGTCCGGCGACGAGCCCCTGCTCTGCCGGGCTGACGTCGTTACATCGTCCGTCGTAGAGCCCTTGCTCCGGCCGATGTCATTATCCAGTCCGGCGACGAGCCCCTGCTCTGCCGGGCTGACGTCGTTACATGGCCCGTCGTAGAGCCCTTGCTCCGGTCGATGTCATTATCCAGTCCGGCGACGAGCCCCTGCTCTGCCGGGCTGACGTCGTTACATCGCCCGTCGTAGAGCCCTTGCTCCGGTCGATGTCATTATCCAGTCCGGCGACGAGCCCCTGCTCTGCCGGGCTGACGTCATTACATCGCCCGTCGTAGAGCCCTTGCTCCGGCCGATGTCATTATCCAGTCCGGCGACGAGCCCCTGCTCTGCCGGGCTGACGTCGTTACATCGCCCGTCGTAGAGCCCTTGCTCTGGTCGATGTCATTATCCAGTCCGGCGACGAGCCCCTGCTCTGCCGGGCTGACGTCGTTACATCGCCCGTCGTAGAGCCCTTGCTCCGGCCGATGTCATTATCCAGTCTGGCGACGAGCCCCTGCTCTGCCGGGCTGACGTCGTTACATCGCCCGTCGTAGAGCCCTTGCTCCGGCCGATGTCATTTTCCAGTCTGGCGACGAGCCCCTGCTCTGCCGGGCTGATGTCGCTACATCGCCCATCGAAACGTGGGATACGCCAAATTCCAAGTCAAACCACTCTCATATCAAATCAACGATGTCCCCCTACACGGGGCCTACCGACTTGAACACCTGGACGACGCGCGCCCATCAATACCCATAAAACTCGGCATTTCTGCAGAAGTCCTACCAATAGGTCTAGGCTATCCTCACTCAATGAGTGACGTTATTGTATAGATTATTCGATGAGCTAGGTCAAGAATGTAACTTACCTTTTGCTTTTAGAGGCTAGGTCGTCTTAGGCTTAGATCGAGTCGAAGCGGCGTAATTAACGTAAGGAATGAAGTGTTGGCTAGGATCAGCACGATGACCTAGTCGGCACTAGCCGGGCTCAACTAGGAAGCCCGGTCAGGCCAATAATACCACCGAGTCCGAACGCGAGACCGGCCAGGTAAGCTGCCACGTAATTATGTGCAGGTCGGGTCAGTACGATGGCCTGGCCGGCACGAGCCGGGCTCGGCAAAGTAGCCCGGTAAGGCCAAAGTCGCCAACGTAAGAAATGAATAACGAGCTCAAACGCGAAGCTCAGCAAGGCCAGACCGTCGCCCGATTCAACGAGCAAGTCGGACAGGTAACGCGCCAAAGTAATTAATAAATGCCGAGCCCGATCACGAGGCTCGGCCAAGTAATAAATTCACGCAGGTCGGGTTCAGTGCGATGGCCCGGCCGGCGTAAGCCAGGCTCAATCACGTAGCCCGATTAGGCCGAAACTGTAATAGCCCATTTTTTACCTAATGTAAATTACGTACTTAGCTCCGTAATGATCATATTATTCTCGGAATCAAAAGTATAAGTTAATTTATGTTCAATCGCACGATAAAAATATTATCGAATTAAATCATATTTAATCGAGCGATAAATGTGCTAATCTTGCGCTAATCGTGCGTAATCATACGCATAATCGTACTTAATGGTTCCTTAAGTACCTCAATTATGTTCATTTTAAGCCTAAGTAATCATTCTACTATCATATGTCCTTAAACATTGCTAATGGCACGGCTAGGGTGCTTAATTTTCTTCTAATCGCCTTAATCTAGAGTAATCACGCATAATCGAGCCCTAAGCGTGCTTAACTAATTAATAAACTCAAGTGGATGGAACTTGGGGGCAAATTCACGTGAACAATATCCTTTCCTAGCCAAGTGGCCTTGTGGTGCCAAGTAAGTGATGACTAAGCCCATGAAAGTACACCTCGTGCCCTAGGAACGCGGCAAATGGCACGAGCTCATTGACCGAGCATATTACTTCACATTTTCATCCAATTTCACGTTTATAAATGCCAACGTTGGGACATATTTTAGCATATAAGCTAAGCTATTTCCTAAGCAAGCCTTAAGCAAACTATAAGCAAGATTAAGATTTATTAATCCAACTTTATCGTACGCGCGCAAAAGAGAAGAAAAGGATCGAACCAACACCAATTTCTTGCTAATTTTCTTCGGGCAACCAAAGGGTAATATGATTCTAACCCTGTTATGATGTTACTTGTATCATACCAAGTTCAAATTATGGGTCTAAGTTCATGTAATCTTCGAAAATGCTCTCGGGTGTGCATTTTAGGCCATATTATAACATCTCTTTATATAGCCAACTTCTCTCGAGCAAAACATGCATCATTAGTCCTTATTTAATGTATTATGTTCAGTTTTAAAAGATAGCCCCGAGATAAGTATTCATTTGGTTGATGAAATGGCCAAGGGAAGTGGACCGTGCACGTAGCACGCGCCCACGGGCCGTATCTTGCCCTACTAGGGTATCTTTCATTGTGATCAACTTTGTTAGGGACATTTGTGTTCCAACAGCCTTTAAATGATAAAATATGGTCAATAAACTCATGTTCCCCGAGAAAAGTTCAAGTTTGGTCGAGGGTACACGTTAAGGCCGTCGGACGTGCCTATCGCGCACGCCATGGCCCGTTATGCTAATTTTCATATTTTATCATGACCCTCAGACTCTTGTACATATAAATATGTTAATCATGTCAAAGGATGTCATTTTGATCAAGGTAGGTGGCCGAACGACCGGCAAGGGCCGGTCACGGCATGCTGCCGCACATAGCGGCCATGCCGGCAATGCTGTCCCAGTGCCGGGTATGCACGACCCTGGGACAGTCACTCGTGCCACGCACTGCTGACCTCGGGTCGTGCCAACAGCACACCCGAGTGTGTAGTACTGTGCCTTATTGACCCCGAGTAACTTAAACAGGCCTCGGGACGTGCCCAACAGCGCGCCCGCGTGCCCAGGGTCGCCCGGCAGCGCCGTGACAAGCCATAGCCGCACCCGAGACGCCCGAGTCATGTCTGGCCGTGTCTTTCCTCGCGCCAGTCGCACCTGGGTCGTGCCAGCCGCACGCCCAGTGCCCAGTTAGCCCGGGTACGCGTCTATCCTGCGTCCCTCGCGCCCGGCCAGTGCCAGGGCCAGTGCCAGCCGCACTGCCCGCGCCCAGCAGCGCCTAGTGCCGAGGCCAGTCATGCCTAGCCCGTGTCCAGTGCCGTGCCATGGCTCCAGCAGGCCCGGCACGGGACCGAGCCCAGCCAGCCCGTGACCACCCGGTCCAGTGTGAACCGGTGGTCCAACCCGGTCCGGTTCAACCCGACCCGGTTCATCCAGTTAGCGAACCGGCCGGTTTAGCCGGCGGTTCGAGTCCGTTTTGGTTCGTAATTTTCAGTCCGAGTTTTATTCTGAAATTTAAATTATTTTCCGAGCCGAACCAGATCAGTTAAGCAAATCAGTGTAATTTCCGAACTTAAAAATATTTTTGTGAACCTTTAGTGCGTTCCGTTATATCCGGATATCATATTAAGTCGAGTCGAGCATCTTAACAGTTAAATTTATTGATCTGAGCATAGTACTTAGTAATTGTTTATATTATGTTACAGTTTGATCAGTTCACGACTATCAGCACTTCCAGTTTCATATCTTCAGTACAGGTGGGGACTCAGACTGGGTATTACATTGATTATAATTACGATATCATGTTCAAGGTATGTCAAATTATGTTTTCCGCTTGGAATGGATGTTGGCCGGTTCAGGTTGCCATAATTCCGTTCTAAGTTCTAGTGGCGTCATCTACCACTAGTATGTGCACATGGATTCCGGCTTATTATTGTCATCATCATTATCATTATCATTATCATCATGACAGCCGGTAGATTCACGGATCCCGGTCCGGTTTATACTGTTGACCAGGAAATTCACGGTTATGTTATATGCTTTTGATCATGATGTTACTATTATTATTGATGTTTACTTTAGTATGAGTTCCTACGGAGTACAGTGGTACTCACACCCCATTTTTATCAAATTTTTCAGGTCATGAAGTCGGTCCGGAGCTGTGAAGTTGACGGATGATCGAAGTTAAATATTTTGCTGTATATTTTGCCACGCTATATTCCGCTGAACTTACTGTTTGACAAACTTTGACTTTTGATCCGATTTTATAGTCGGATTGTATATTATGTAAATCCGTTTTTGTTGTAAATTTTTAAACGGTCGTAACGGATTTCTAAAAGATAAAATAAATGTTTTAGTAACGCTCCGAATCATTTTCTCAAATTATATTTAAAAAGATATTATAAAAAGCACTCTGATAATTAAGTTAGAGCGGGGCGTTACAGTTGGTATCAGAGTACGTTTCTGCGTCTCTGAATGGTTTTAGAGTTGAAAAATTTTCAAATATTCGATCACGTCAAGTTCACACTCCACCGGCTATCAGGTAAGTGCTGATACATGCTTTAAATTATAAACAATTTACTATGTCTATGCTCAGTTATGTTATGTAAATCACTGTTATGGACTAGTTAAGGTGCTCGAATCATGTGCAGGGTTTACAGCCTAAAATATTCATGATAGAATTGACAACTCGTCAAGAAATTTGTATGTCCCATTAATCAGTCAATGTATCTTATTCTTATACTTAATCATGTCAAACTCTTTCAACATTCAGATGTCGACTCATAGAAGTTCGGCTCATCGTGAACCTTCACAGTCCGAGGTAGTCGCACAGTTTCGCGACTATCATCCAGAGAAGTTTTCTGGTCAGGGAGATCCCCGTATTGTTGACGAATGGGTTCAGGGCCTTGAAACGATTTTCGAGGTCATGGACTGTCCTGAGCGTTATCGCGTGTTATGTGCACAAATCCAATTAACCGGTGATGCACGACTTTGGTGGCACGCCTACTGGGGTATGCGTCCTGGAGAAAAAGAAAACTGCACGTGGGATATGTTCAAGGAGTTAATTCGCGATAAATATTATCCTCCTTACTATAAAGCTGAAATGGAGCGTCAATTTTTGGCGCTGAAACAAGATACTCGGACAGTGGACGAGTACGAGAGAGAGTTCACTCGACTTGGAGCTTTTGTACCTGACTTGATGACCACAGAAGCAACAAGGACGAGACGTTTCATCGACGGGCTTATTCCAGTAGTCCGTCACAACATCGTGGGCCATGGAGTTCAGTCCTATGCCCGTACTGTTACCATTGCAGGGGAAGTTGATGCCAGCATACGAAGGGAAGCCCAACATGATCGTCTTCAGCCAATTCCTTCCACTCTATCATCACCAACACCACAAGCTCAACCTCCAGCCGCCCCACAACAACGATACAAGAACAAGAGGAAGAACAGGGGAGGCCCAGATGACCGCAGGAACCGTCAGCGACAGCAGCAACCTATACCACCTTGCCCCACTTGTGGAAAGATTCACCGCGGAGATTGCTTGATGGGCCAGAACACTTGCTACTACTGCCGACAGCCTGGTCATATCCGACCTAATTGTCCACGACTGCAACAACAACCTCAACAACAACCTCAACAACCTCAGCAGCCCAGACAGCAGCCACCGAGACAGCCTCAGCAACAGCAACGCGGGAGACAGCCAGCACGTGTGTATGCAGTCGATCAAGCGGAAGCAGCTCAACACCCAGGTACCATGTCTGGGATGATTATACTTAATGATGTTCCTATTTTCGCTTTATTCGATACCGGTTCACACACTCTTTCATTTCACGATGATGTCTTGACGCCTTTGGGGTTCATACTATTACTGCTGTCGATCCTCTCGAGGTGAGTCTAGCCTCGGGAAGAAAGATGGTAACTGATGCTAAAGCAACCAATCTTAGCCTTTCTATCGGTGGACGTGTCTTGCCTACCGAAGCTTATGTTCTCGAGATGAGGGATTTCGACCTCATTCTCGGCATGGATTGGTTAACACATTTTCATGCAGATATTCGATGTCACGACCGGGAGATTATTCTCTATCTTCCGGGAGATGATTCTATTACCTTTTATGGCTCCAAGACTCGTACTTTACCACATGTTATCTCTATGGCGAAAGCCAGAAAGATGTTGTGGCGTAATGATTGCCAGGGATATCTTGTAAGTCTTGTCAGCGATGAACCGAAAGCACGGACACCTCACGATGTTCCTATTGTTCGTGAGTTTGTGGACGTGTTTCCAGACCAACTTCCAGGAGGACCACCTAACCGGCAGGTAGAGTTTCTCTATTGATCTTATTCCAGGGGCCGGTCCTGTGTCCAAAGCACCATACCGCATGGCGCCGAAGGAGTTACAGGAGTTAAAGACTCAAATTCAGGAATTACTTAAACTCAGTTTCATTCGGCCGAGTGTTTCACCTTGGGGAGCACCCGTTCTCTTTGTCAAGAAGAAGGACGGATCTATGCGCATGTGTATTGATTACCGGGATCTTAACCGGTTAACTATCAAGAATAAATATCCACTTCCCAGAATCGATGATTTATTTGATCAGCTGAGGGGAGCTTGTGTATTTTCTAAGATTGATCTCCGTTCAGGCTACCACCAGCTGAGAATCAAAGAGTCAGATATTCCTAAAACTGCATTTCGTACGCGTTACGGTCACTATGAGTTCGTAGTATTGCCGTTTGGGCTCAGTAATGCCCCGGCAGTATTCATGGACTTGATGAACCGTATATTTCACCCTTATCTTGATCAGTTTGTTATTGTTTTTATTGATGATATTTTGATCTACTCGAAGAGCCAGAAGGAACACGAGGAGCACTTGAGGGTTGTTCTTGAAACCCTTAGGCGAGAAAAGTTATATGCAAAATTCTCCAAATGCGAATTCTGGCTCCAGCGAGTTACCTTCCTTGGTCATGTTATTACGCAGGCAGGTATTGAGGTTGATCCATCCAAGATATCTTCTATTCAAAATTGGTCCAGACCCAAGAATCCATCCGAGGTTCGTAGTTTTCTCGGTTTGGCGGGTTACTACCGCAGGTTTATTGAGGGATTTTCCAGAATTGCCCTCCCATTATCTCAATTGACGAGGAAGTCTGTCACGTTCAAGTGGACTGATCGTTGTGAGTCCAGTTTTCAGGAGCTCAAGAGGAGATTGACCACTGCACCCGTATTAATTATACCAGATCCTACTCGGAGTTTCACCATTTACAGTGATGCCTCGAGACAGGGTTTGGGATGTGTTCTAATGCAGGATGGCCAGGTCGTTGCTTATGCCTCTCGTCAATTAAAGCCGCATGAACAGAATTATCCTACACACGACTTGGAACTTGCAGCAGTGGTACATGCCCTCAAGATTTGGCGACATTATCTGTATGGCGGCAAATGCGAAATTTTCATTGATCATAAGAGCTTGCAATACATTTTTACTCAGAAAGAGCTCAATATGAGACAACGGCGTTGGTTAGAACTTGTGAAAGATTATGATTGTACCATTCAATATCATCCGGGGAAAGCGAATGTTGTAGCTGATGCCCTAAGCCGCAAGGTGAAGGGTGATTTGACTTACGTCGTTACTCAGCAGAACCATCTTATCCAAGAATTCGCTCGGATGCAAATTCAGATTGTTGATGCACTTCCTACGGTGATTATTGGGAGTGTTAGTGCCATGCAGGTTCAACCAACGTTAAGGGAGAGAATCCGGCGGGAACAGCTGTCTGATCCATTTATTCGTGTTATTAACGCTAAAGTCCGTGCCGGAGGTGTCGAAGGTTTCCAATTGGGCTCAGATGGAGCTTTAGAATTTTGAGGTAGAATCGTGGTGCCGAAAATCGAAGTGTTGCAGAAAGCAATTTTATCTGAAGCTCATACCGCACCTTATTTAGCTCATCCAGGGAGTACGAAGATGTATCATGACTTGAAGAGATCATTTTGGTGGCCTGGAATGAAGAAGGACGTTGCCGACTTTGTAAGAAAATGTTTAACCTGTCAACAAGTCAAAGCAGAACACAAGAGTCCCTTGGGCCTTCTGCAACCACTTGAGATTCCGAAGTGGAAGTGGGAGGAAGTCACGATGGATTTTGTCGCAGGGTTACCGAAGTCATCTAAACATCACGATGCTATCTGGGTCGTGGTGGATAGATTGACTAAGGTTGCTCATTTTATGCCAGTATCGATGAATATGTCTTTGGACAAGTTAGCCGAAATTTATACCGACGGAGTTGTTCGACTCCACGGAGTGCCTGTTACTATTGTGTCAGACAGGGATCCCAGATTTACTAGTAGATTTTGGGAAGGTTTGCACAAGGCGATGGGCACCAGATTAGAATTTAGTTCGGCTTATCATCCAGAGACTGACGGACAATCCGAGCGGACTATTCAAACACTGGAAGATATGTTGCGATCTTTAGTTGTTGACAGGGGTGCTAAGTGGGAGTCGTTATTACCATTATGTGAATTTGCTTATAATAACAGTTATCATTCTTCTATTCAAATGGCTCCTTATGAAGCACTATACGGTCGTAAATGTCGTTCCCCTCTTTATTGGGACGACGTCGGTGAACGCCGAATACTTGGTCCAAACAAGATCGCGGAAACGGCGGCAGATGTGGAATTGATCAGACAAAGACTCCAGGCAGCTCAGAGTCGGCAGAAATCATCAGCCGATCAACACAGACGTGATATTCAGTTTGAAGTTGGGGAGCGAGCTTTTCTTAAAGTTCGTCCATTCCGAGGGATCATTCGATTCGGAAAGAGAGGAAAGTTGCATCCTCGTTACATTGGCCCGTTCGAAGTTCTCGAACGAGTGGGCGAAGTTGCTTATCGTTTAGCTTTGCCTCCCGAATTATCCAATGTTCATAATGTTTTTCATGTGTCCATGTTACGTAAATACGTGTGCGATCCAGATCATATTCTTCAGCATACTGATATCCAGATTCAGCCAGACTTATCTTACGAGGAGAAACCGGTAGCCGTTTTGGACCGAGAGGTTCGTCGACTCCGGAATCGCGAGATTCCCCTCGTTCGTATTCAGTGGGATCGCCACGGTGCCACTTGGGAGCGAGAAGCTGATATTCGCGCCCGTTTTCCTGATTTTCAGTTTTGATGTATATATTTCTCATGTATCATGTATAGGTGTTCAGTTGGATATTTCCGAGGACGGAAATATTTTAAGGAGGGCAGATTGTAATAGCCCATTTTTTACCTAATGTAAATTACGTACTTAGCTCCGTAATGATCATATTATTCTCGGAATCCAAAGTATAAGTTAATTTATGTTCAATCGCACGATAAAAATATTATCGAATTAAATCATATTTAATCGAGCGATAAATGTGCTAATCTTGCGCTAATCGTGCGTAATCATACGCATAATCGTACTTAATGGTTCCTTAAGTACCTCAATTATGTTCATTTTAAGCCTAAGTAATCATTCTACTATCATATGTCCTTAAACATTGCCAATGGCACGGCTAGGGTGCTTAATTTTCTTCTAATCGCCTTAATCTAGAGTAATCACGCATAATCGAGCCCTAAGCGTGCTTAACTAATTAATAAACTCAAGTGGATAGAACTTGGGGGCAAATTCACGTGAACAATATCCTTTCCTAGCCAAGTGGCCTTGTGGTGCCAAGTAAGTGATGACTAAGCCCATGAAAGTACACCTCGTGCCCTAGGAACGCGGCAAATGGCACGAGCTCATTGGCCGAGCATATTACTTCACATTTTCATCCAATTTCACGTTTATAAATGCCAACGTTGGGACATATTTTAGCATATAAGCTAAGCTATTTCCTAAGCAAGCCTTAAGCAAACTATAAGCAAGATTAAGATTTATTAATCCAACTTTATCGTACGCACGCAAAAGAGAAGAAAAGGATCGAACCAACACCAATTTCTTGCTAATTTTCTTCGGGCAACCAAAGGGTAATATGATTCTAACCCTGTTATGATGTTACTTGTATCATACCAAGTTCAAATTATGGGTCTAAGTTCATGTAATCTTCGAAAATGCTCTCGGGTGTGCATTTTAGGCCATATTATAACATCTCTTTATATAGCCAACTTCTCTCGAGCAAAACATGCATCATTAGTCCTTATTTAATGTATTATGTTCAGTTTTAAAAGATAGCCCCGAGATAAGTATTCATTTGGTTGATAAAATGGCCAAGGGAAGTGGACCGTGCACGTAGCACGCGCCCACGGGCCGTATCTTGCCCTACTAGGGTATCTTTCATTGTGATCAACTTTGTTAGGGACATTTGTGTTCCAACAGTCTTTAAATGATAAAATATGGTCAATCAACTCATGTTCCCCGAGAAAAGTTCATGTTTGGTCGAGGGTACACGTTAAGGCCGTCGGACGTGCCTATCGCGCACGCCATGGCCCGTTATGCTAATTTTCATATTTTATCATGACCCTCAGACTCTTGTACATATAAATATGTTAATCATGTCAAAGGATGTCATTTTGATCAAGGTAGGTGGCCGAACAGCCGGCAAGGGCCGGTCACGGCATGCTGCCGCACATAGCTGCCATGCCGGCAGTGCTGTCCCAGTGCCGGGTATGCGCGACCCCGGGACAGTCACTCGTGCCACGTACTGCTGACCTCGGGTCGTGCCAACAGCACACCCGAGTGTGTAGTACTGTGCCTTATTGACCCCGAGTAACTTAAACAGGCTTCGGGACGTGCCCAACAGCGCGCCCGCGTGCCCAGGGTCGCCCGGCAGCGCCGTGACAAGCCATAGCCGCACCCGAGACGCCCGAGTCATGTCTGGCCGTGTCTTTCCTCGCGCCAGTCGCACCTGGGTCGTGCCAGCCGCACGCCCAGTGCCCAGTTAGCCCGGGTACGCGTCTATCCCGCGTCCCTCGCGCCCGGCCAGTGCCAGGGCCAGTGCCAGCCGCACTGCCCGCGCCCAGCAGCGCCTAGTGCCGAGGCCAGTCATGCCTAGCCCGTGTCCAGTGCCGTGCCATGGCTCCAGCAGGCCCGGCACGGGACCGAGCCCAGCCAGCCCGTGACCACCCGGTCCAGTGTGAACCGGTGGTCCAACCCGGTCCGGTTCAACCCGACCCGGTTCATCCAGTTAGCGAACCGGCCGGTTTAGCCGGCGGTTCGAGTCCGTTTTGATTCGTAATTTTCAGTCCGAGTCTTATTCTGAAATTTAAATTATTTTCCGAGCCGAACCAGATCAGTTAAGCATATCAGTGTAAATTACGGACTTAAAACTATTTTTATGAACCCTTGATGTGTTCCGTTATATCCGGATATCATATTAAGTCAAGTCGAGCATCTTAACAGTTAAATTTATTAATCTGAGCATAGTACTTAGTAATTGTTTACATTATGTTACAGTTTGATCAGTTCACGACTATCAGCACTTCCAGTTTCATATCTTCAGTACAGGTGGGGACTCAGACTGGGTATTACATTGATTATAATTACGATATCATGTTCAAGGTATGTCAATTATGTTTTTCCGCTTGGAATGGATGTTGGCCGGTTCAGGTTGCCATAATTCCGTTCTAAGTTCTAGTGGCGTCATCTACCACTAGTATGTGCACATGGATTCCGGCTTATTATTGTCATCATCATTATCATTATCATTATCATCATGACAGCCGGTAGATTCACGGATCCCGGTCCAGTTTATACTGTTGACCAGGAAATTCACGGTTATGTTATATGCTTTTGATCATGATGTTACTATTATTATTGATGTTTACTTTAGTATGAGTTCCTACGGAGTACAGTGGTACTCACACCCCATTTTTATCAAATTTTTCAGGTCATGAAGTCGGTCCGGAGCTGTGAAGTTGACGGATGATCGAAGTTAAATATTTTGCTGTATATTTTGCCACGCTATATTCCGCTGAACTTACTGTTTGACAAACTTTGACTTTTGATCCGATTTTATAGTCGGATTGTATATTATGTAAATCCGTTTTTGTTGTAAATTTTTAAACGGTCGTAACGGATTTCTAAAAGATAAAATAAATGTTTTAGTAACGCTCCGAATCATTTTCTCAAATTATATTTAAAAAGATATTATAAAAAGCACTCTGATAATTAAGTTAGAGCGGGGCGTTACAGAAACGCCGTTAAACTAAAGGCCTATGCGCCATTAGGCCGAAACGCCACTAAACTAAAGGCCTACGCGCCATTAGGCCGAAACGCCGTAAAACTAAAGGCCTACGCGCCATTAGGCCGAAACGCCGTAAAACTAAAGGCCTACGCGCCATTAGGCCGAAACGCCGTAAAACTAAAGGCCTACGCGCCATTAGGCCGAAACGCCGTTAAACTAAAGGCCTATGCGCCATTAGGCCGAAACGCCGTAAAACTAAAGGCCTACAAGCCGTAAGGCCGAAGTGCCTGAAACTAAAAACCGAACTGCAAAAACAGTTCGGCCCAACTAAACATGCGACAAGATGCTCTCATTGATCATACATTCATAACATACATTCATTACATACATTCATCATACATTCACGCATCCTCATGTGATCGCATTATGCATGCAGTCTCGTAAGAAATAAAGAGCTCAAAGCTCACTCAGACAAAGAGCTCCAAGCTCACTCATGTCGACAATTCAAAACGCATTCCTGCATAAAAACGGGTACCGAATTACCCAACCAGGCCACTCAGGCCCCATACAATAGCAAATTCGCAAAATTGCATATTCTCTCAAACTGGCTCAACTCGTCAAAGGTTAAAGCGTGATTATCGTAAATACGTTAGGCTAAAGCCTAAAAAGATTAACAAAACGCGCAAGGGTCCCAAAGTGCCCGAAAACAACAAAACAACGATCCGAGTAACCAAAATTACTCGATGGAGATTTAATGAGTCCTCGAGACGCATAAAGTAAAAGCCGACAAGATAAGTGTGATCTCCTGAATCATACGAAAATTATCCGACACGTGCACTCGTCGGCATAATTGCCATTTCACCAATATCCCTCATTACGCGTAAATCCTAACGCCATCGAAAGAGCGCGAAGCTCAAAAGATCATAAGGTGAAAACATCGCCAAATTACCAAGAATAAACGCGACTTCAGAACAGTTCAATCAGAACATGTCCTAAACTCGGGGGCCTACTGTTGATACCTAATTTGGCTTCGATTAAATAAATGATAAATAAAATAATAAAATACGGCCCGACAACCAAGAAGCCAGAAATATGTGATAAATAAATATACAAACAGGTTCTCGAGACCGATGGCCTAAAAACCGACCAGGTTCCCAAATGTCGAGTCCACTGTTACCGAGCCGAAGGGACAGACATCGGTCGGACCCGTCAAGGGTCATTAGCGGGTCCCGCAATGACTATCTCTCATTAAATGATAATGTACTACTTTTTATTTGTTTCAATTGCCCACTTGCAAAATGAGGGAAAAACTTGTATATATATGTAAGAAGGAGGAGAAAAAAGGGAGGCTCTTTCTCCATTCTTCATTTTATCCCTTCCCACACGACACAAGGGAGAGTAGGGGCGGTTGGATGACGCTCTCTCAATTTTCTTCACATTCTTCCCAAAAAACATAAGAAATAAATACCCATCTCCATCTATTTTGTTCTTCTTTTTTTTTTTATATACAGATTCGAGTTATATTCGACGGTTGATCGTCCGATTTTCGACATCAACAATAACGAGGATGCAACTTTCCTCTCTTTCCGAATCGAATGATCCCTCGGAATGGACGAACTTTAAGGAAGGCTCGCTCCCCAACTTCAAATTGAATATCGCGTCTATGTTGATCGGCTGACGATTTCTGCCGACTCTGAGCCGCCTGGAGTCTTTGTTTGATCAACTCCACGTCTGCCGCCGTTTCCGCGATCCTGTTCGGACGAAGTACTCGGCGTTCACCGACATCGTCCCAATAGAGAGGGGAACGACATTTACGACCGTATAGTGCTTCGTAAGGAGCCATTTGAATAGAAGAATGATAACTGTTATTATAAGAAAATTCGCATAATGGTAATAGCGACTCCCACTTAGCACCCCTGTCAACAACCAAAGATCGCAACATATCTTCCAGTGTTTGAATAGTCCGCTCGGATTGTCCATCAGTCTCTGGATGATAAGCGGAGCTAAACTCTAATCTCGTGCCCATCGCCTTGTGCAAACCTTCCCAAAATCTACTAGTGAATCTGGGATCCCTGTCTGACACAATAGTAACAGGCACTCCGTGAAGTCGGACAACTCCCTCGGTATAAATCTTGGCTAACTTATCCAATGACATATTCATCGATACTGGCATAAAATGAGCAACCTTAGTCAATCTATCCACCACGACCCAGATAGCATCGTGATGTTTAGATGACTTCGGTAACCCTGTGACAAAATCTATCGTGACTTCCTCCCACTTCCACTTTGGAATCTCGAGTGATTGCAGAAGGCCCAAGGGACTCTTGTGTTCTGCTTTGACTTGTTGACAGGTTAAACATTTCCTTACAAAGTCGGCAACGTCCTTCTTCATTCCACGCCACCAGAACGATCTCTTTAGGTCATGATACATCTTCGTACTCCCTGGATGAGCTAAATAAGGTGCGGTATGAGTTTCAGATAAAATTTCTTTCCGCAACACTTCGACTTTCGGCACCACGATTCTACCTCGAAATTCTAAGGCTCCATCTGAGCCCAATTGGAATCCTTCGACACCTCCGGCACGGACTTTAGCAGTAATAACACGAATAAATTCATCAGACATCTGCTTCCGCCGGATTCTTTCCCTTAACGTTGGTTGAACCTGCATAGCACTAACACTCCCTATAATCGCCGTAGGAAGTGCATCAACAATCTGAATTTGCATCTGGGCGAATTCTTGGATAAGATGATTCTGCTGAGTAACAACGTAAGTCAAATCACCCTTCACCTTGCGGCTTAAGGCATCAGCAACGACATTCGCTTTCCCCGGATGATACTGAATGGTGCAATCATAGTCTTTCACAAGTTCTAACCAACGCCGCTGTCGCATATTGAGCTCTTTCTGAGTAAAAATATATTGCAAGCTCTTATGATCAGTGAAAATTTCGCATTTGCCGCCATACAGATAATGTCGCCAAATCTTCAGGGCATGTACCACTGCTGCAAGTTCCAAGTCGTGTGTAGGATAATTCTGTTCATGCGGCTTTAATTGACGAGAGGCATAAGCAACGACCTGGCCATCCTGCATTAGAACACATCCCAAACCCTGTCTCGAGGCATCACTGTAAATGGTGAAACTCCGAGTAGGATCTGGTATAATTAATACGGGTGCAGTGGTCAATTTCCTCTTGAGCTCCTGAAAACTGGACTCACAGCGATCAGTCCACTTGAATGTGACGGACTTCCTCGTCAATTGAGATAATGGGAGGGCAATTCTGGAAAATCCCTCAATAAACCTGCGATAGTAACCCGCCAAACCGAGAAAACTGTGAACCTCGGATGGATTCTTGGGTCTGGACCAGTTTTGAATAGCAGATATCTTGGATGGATCAACCTCAATACCTGCCTGCGTGATAACATGACCAAGGAAGGTAACTCGCTCGAGCCAGAATTCGCATTTGGAGAATTTTGCATATAACTTTTCTCGCCTAAGGGTTTCAAGAACAACCCTCAAGTGCTCCTCGTGTTCCTTCTGGCTTTTCGAGTAGATCAAAATATCATCAATAAAAACAATAACAAACTGATCAAGATAAGGGTGAAATATACGGTTCATCAAGTCCATGAATACTGCCGGGGCATTACTGAGCCCAAACGGCAATACTACGAACTCATAATGACCGTAACGCGTACGAAATGCAGTTTTAGGAATATCTGACTCTTTGATTCTCAGCTGGTGGTAGCCTGAACGGAGATCAATCTTAGAAAATACACAAGCTCCCCTCAGCTGATCAAATAAATCATCGATTCTGGGAAGCGGATATTTATTCTTGATAGTTAACCGGTTAAGATCCCGGTAATCAATACACATGCGCATAGATTCGTCCTTCTTCTTGACAAAAAGAACGGGTGCTCCCCAAGGTGAAATACTCGGCCGAATAAAACCGAGTTTAAGTAATTCCTGAATTTGAGTCTTTAACTCCTGTAACTCCTTCGGCGCCATACGATATGGTGCTTTGGACACAATAGAGAACTCTACCTGCCGGTTAGGTGGTCCTCCTGGAAGTTGGTTTGGAAACACGTCCACGAACTCACGAACAATAGGAACGTCGTGAGGTGTTCGTGCTTTCGGTTCATCGCTGATAAGACTTACAAGATAACCTTGGCAATCATTGCGCCGCAACATCTTTCTGGCTTTCGCCATAGAGATAACATGTGGTAAGGTACAAGTCTTGGAGCCATAAAAGGTAATAGAATCATCTCCCGGAAGATAGAGAGTAATCTCCCGGTCGTGACATCGAATATCTGCATGAAAATATGTTAACCAATCCATGCCGAGAATGAGGTCGAAATCCCTCATCTCGAGAACATAAGCTTCGGTAGGCAAGACACGTCAACCGACAGAAAGGCTGAGATCGGTTACTTTAGCATCAGTCACCATCTTTCTTCCCGAGGCTAGACTCACCTCGAGAGGATCGACAGTAGAAATAGTATGAACCCCAATGGCGTCAAGACATCATCGTGAAATGAAAGAATGTGTTGCACCGGTATCGAATAAAGCGAAAACAGGAACATCATTAAGTATAATCATCCCAGACATGGTACCTGGGTGTTGAGCTGCTTCCGCTTGATCGACTGCATAAACACGTGCTGGCTGTCTCCCGCGTTGCTGTTGCTGAGGCAATCTCGGTGGCTGCTGTCTGGGCTGCTGAGGTTGTTGTTGTTGTTGCAATCGTGGACAATTCGGTCGGATATGACCAGGCTGTCGGCAATAGTAGCAAGTGTTCTGGCCCATCAAGCAGTCTCCGCGGTGAATCTTTCCACATGTGGGGCAAGGTGGTATAGGTTGCTGCTGTCGCTGACGGTTCCTACGGTCATCTGGGCCTCCCCTGTTCTTCCTCTTGTTCTTGTATCGTTGTGGTGGGGCGGCTGCGGGTTGAACTTGTGGTATTGGTGATGATAAGGTGGAAGAAATCGGCTGAAGACGATCACGGTTGGCTTCCCTTCGTATGCTAGCATCAACTTCTCCTGCAATGGTAACAGTACGGGCATAGGACTGGACTCCATGGCCCACGATGTTGTGACGGACTACTGGAATAAGCCCGTCGATGAAACGTCTCGTCCTTGTTGCTTCTGTGGTCATCAAGTCAGGTACAAAAGCTCCAAGTCGAGTGAACTCTCTCTCGTACTCGTCCACTGTCCGAGTATCTTGTTTAAGCGCCAAAAATTGACGCTCCATTTCAGCTTTGTAGTAAGGAGGATAATATTTATCGCGAATTAACTCCTTGAACATGTCCCACGTGCAGTTTTCTTTTTCTCCAGGACGCATACCCCAGTAGGCGTGCCACCAAAGTCGTGCATCACCGGTTAATTGGATTTGTGGGCATAACACGCGATAACGTTCGGGACAGTCCATGACCTCGAAAATCGTTTCAAGGCCCTGAACCCATTCGTCGACAATGCGGGGATCTCCCTGACCGGAAAAATTCTCTGGATGATAGTCGCGAAACTGTGCGACTACCTCGGACTGTGAAGGTTCACGATGAGCCGAACTTCTATGAGTCGACATCTGAATGTTGAAAGAGTTTGACATGATTAAGTATAAGAATAAGATACATTATTTGATTTATGGAACATACAAATTTCTTGACGAGTTGTCAATTCTATCATGAATATTTTAGGCTGTAAACCCTGAACATGATTCGAGCACCTTAACTAGTCCATAACAATGATTTCCATAACATAACTGAGCATAGGCATAGTAAATTGTTTATAATTTAAAACATGTATCAGTACTTACCTGATAGCCGGTGGAGTGTGAACTTGACGTGATCGAATATTTGAAAACTTTTCAACTCTAACCATTCAGAGACGCAGAAACGTGCTCTGATACCAACTGTAACGCCCCGCCCTAACTTAATTATCAGAGTACGATTATAAAACATTTTTTTTTTAAAAAAAATAGTTTGAGAAAATGATTCGGAGCGTTACTAAAACATTTATTTTATCTTTTAGAAATCCGTTACGACCGTCTAAAAATTTAAAACAAAACAGATTTACATAATATACAATCCGACTATAAAATCGGATGACTGGCAAAAACAAAACGGATTTGCAAAATATACAGCAAAATATTTAACTTCGATCCACCCGTCAACTTCACAGCTCCGGACCGACTCCATGACCTGAAAAATTTTATAAAAATGGGGTGTGAGTACCATTGTACTCCGTAGGAACTCATACTAAAGTAAACAACAATAATAATAGTAACATCATGATCAAAAGCATATAACATAACCGTGAATTTCCTGGTCAACAGTATAAACCGGACCGGGACCCGTGAATCTACCGGCTGTCATGATGATAATGATAATGATAATGATGATGACAATAATAAGCCGGAATCCATGTGCACATACTAGTGGTAGATGACGCCACTAGAACTTAGAATGGAATTATGGCAACCTGAACCGGCCAACATCCATTCCAAGCGGAAAACATAATTTGACATACCTTGAACATGATATCGTAATTATAATCAATGTAATACCCAGTCTGAGTCCCCACCTGTACTGAAAATATGAACTGGAAGTGCTGATAGCCGTGAACTGATCAAACTGTAACATAATATAAACAATTACTAAATACTATGCTCAGATCGATAAATTTAACTGTTAAGATGCTCGACTCGATTTAATATGATATCCGGATATAAAGGAACGCACTAAAGGTTCACAAAAATATTTTTAAGTTCGGAAATTACACTGATATGCTTAACTGATCTGGTTCGGCTCGGAAAATAATTTAAATTTCAGAATAAAACTCGGACTGAAAATTACGAACCAAAACGGACTCGAACCGCCGGCTAAACCGGCCGGTTCGCTAACTGGATGAACCGGGTCGGGTTGAACCGGACCGGGTTGGACCACCGGTTCACACTGGACCGGGTGGTCACGGGCTGGCTGGGCTCGGTCCCGTGCCGGGCCTGCTGGAGCCATGGCACGGCACTGGACACGGGCTAGGCATGACTGGCCTCGGCACTAGGCGCTGCTGGGCGCGGGCAGTGCGGCTGGCACTGGCCCTGGCACTGGCCGGGCGCGAGGGACGCGGGATAAGCGCGTACCCAGGCTGACTGGGCACTGGGCGTGCGGCTGGCACGACCCAGGTGCGGCTGGCGCGAGGAAAGACACGGCCAGACATGACTCGGGCATCTCGAGTGCGACTATGGCTTGTCAGGGCGCTGCCGGGCGACCCTGAGCACGCGGGCGTGCTGTTGGGCACGTCCCGAGGCCTGTTTAGTCACTCGGGGTCAATAAGGCACAGTACTACACACTCGGGTGTGCTGTTGGCACGACCCGAGGTCAGCAGCGCGTGGCACGAGTGACTGTCCCGGGGTCGCGCATACCCGGCACTGGGACAGCACTGTCGGCATGGCCGCTATGTGCGGCAGCATGCCGTGACCAGCCCTTGCCGGTCGTTCGGCCACTTTCCTTGATCAAATTGACATAACATGACATGATTAACACATTTATATATACATGGGTCTGAGGGTCATGGTAAAAACATGAAATTTGATCTTATTTGACATGATGGGCCACGGCGTGCGCGATAGGCGCGTCCGACTGCCCTAACGTGTACCCTCGACCAAACATGAACTTTTCTCGGGAAACATGAGTTGATTGACCATATTTTATCATTTAAAGGCTGTGGGAACACAAATGTCCCTAACAAAATTGATCACAATGAAAGATACCCTAGTAGGGTAATACACGGCCCGTGGGCGCGTGCTACGTGCACGGTCCACTTCCTTTGGCCATTTTATCAACAAAATGAATACTTATCTCGTGCCATCTTTTAAAACTGAACATATCACATTAAATAAAGACTAATGATGCATGGTTTGCTCGAGAGAAGTTGGCTATATAAAGAGATGATTTGATATGGCCCTAAAATGCACACCCGAGAGCGTTTTCGAAGATTACATGAACTTAGACCCATAATTTGAACTTGGCATGATACAAATAACATCATAACAGGTTTAGTAACATATTACCCTTTGATTGCCCGAAGGAACTTGACAAGATTTTGGTGTTGGTTCGATCCTTTTCTCTTTCTCGCGCGCGTACGTGAAGTATGATTAATGAATCTTAATCTTGCTTATAGTTTGCTTAAGGTATGTTTAGGAAATAGCTGCGGTTATAAGTTAAATATATGTCCAAACTCTTGATTTATAGGCGGTGAAAGGAATGAAAATTGGGACAAAAGCTCACGGCCAATGACATCGCGCCATTTGCCGCATCCCGGGGCCACGAGGTGTACTTTTGCATGCTTAGTCACCACCACTTGGCACAAAAGGCCACTTGTAGGATAGAAAGGATAATTCTCACGTGATTTGTCCCAAGTTTTCCATCCACTTGCGTTCATTAAACCTTTAAGCACGCTTAGGGCTTATTTAGCGCGATTACTCGAGATTAAGGCGATTAGAAGAAAATTAAGCACTCTAGCCGTGCAATGACCAATGATTAAGGTTATATGATGATTAATTGAATCACTTAAGTTTAAATGAACATAATTAATGTACTTAAGGAATCATTAAGTACAATTATGCTCACGATTACGCACGATTAGCGCGAGATTAGCATATTTACCGCCGGATTAAATATGATTTGATTCAATAATATTTTATCGGGCTATTGAACATAAATTGACTTATACTTTGGATTCCGAGAATAATATGAACATTACGAAGCTAGGAACGTAATTTACATTAGGTAAAAATGGGCTATTACAACGCATACCTTTTCTGAGCCGGCTTCGGGATGAGAAGCAGGAGAAGCAATTTCGAGACCTTTACACCATGCTCTCGAAGGTCAATGTGAATTTGCCGCTACTTGATGTGATAAAGAATATGCCATCCTACGTCAAGTTCTTCAAGGACTTGGTCACTAAGAAGAGGAGGTTCGAGGACGGAGAAAAAGTGGTGGTCTATGAGGCGGCAAGCGCAATGCAGCACGACTTGCCGAAGAAGGAACATGATCCCGGGGGTTTCGTCATCAAAATTTCCCTCGGGAATGGGAAAGAGGCTTCGGGGATGCTAGACCTCGGAGCGGGGATCAATCTCATGCCATTCTCCATCTACCAGCGGCTCGGCCTCGGAGATTTGAGGCCAACTCGGATGTGCCTACAGCTTGCCGACCGATCAATCAGATACCCCAAGGGAATCATAGAGGATATTCTTGTTCGTGTGGGAAAGCTTATCGTTTCGGTAGACTTCGTGGTCCTAGATGTGGGGGACGTGCAGGAGAATGGGAAGGACCATACCATCCTTCTAGGCAGACCATTCATGGCCACCACCAACACCCTCATAGATGTGAAGAACGGTACGTTGAACATGACAGTCTTAGGCGAGTCCGTATCTATTTCTGTTCGAGAGGCCACTTCCGCATCTTCCGTGAACTTTGTGGAGGAGTGTGCCTTTATCGATGTGATGGACCCGTTCGTTGAGGAGATGACGGTACGGGAGTTTGAAGAAAGGTTGATGCCCGATTTGAAAGATGACGAAGGGCCAACGGTTGAGCTCTATGAAGTAGAGGAATCCCGTGCTGATGGGATCTGTGAGGATCTCGTTATGTACAAATCACGAATTCAATAGCAAACGTAAACCTATGCGCAGCGGATCTAAAGGTTTGACGTAGAGAACTTACGGCTTAAAATTTATGTAGATCTGGTTGACCACGAACGGTTGACTGCAATTGATTGACCGCAACACGCGTCTTGGGTTGCACGAACAAGATCAGATCAAAACTGGATCAAACGGATGCAAACAGATCAAAACGAAATTTTGCTGCCAGACTCCTTCCGGCGGCGCGTGAGGGCGCGTGCGGCGTCGGATTCCGGCGACGTCGGCGGCGATGGAAAGCTCTCGTCGAGACGGTCGTCTGGGTATACTGTACGTCTTAATCGGACTTCCGGTTAGTTCTGTAGGTCAAAATCAATTTCGTCTCGGTTTACCTACAGATCTTCTACTGTATTACTCAATACACCCTTCTTCAACTTGTACCAGTGGAGCAACAAGAAGAAGATAAAGCTCGAATGAGATCTAGAGAGAGAGGCGTGTTTCACGTGAGAATGAATTCTATTCTCTTCTCATGAGCTTAATGATGTATATATAGAGCTACAGTAGGGACCCTAAGGAGATTAGGAAAAGGGCTCCTTAATTAATTAGACTAACTGTGGGCCAAACCCACTCCTCTAATTAATTAAATAATATTAATGGGCCACCAACATTATATTATTGCACTCCCTTTCCCTAGCCCAAATTACATTTGAGACTCCAATAATAATTACTCGATTTACCTCCCCACGTTTAAGATATAATGTCCATTAATTAATTCGATTACTGACAATCAAGAATTAATTAATTTATTATTATTTCACCGAAGCTAGCGCTCGTTCATCACATTCTTATTATGCCGGAATTTAATCCACCTGCAGGGTTTAGCATAACAATCCTTCATGAACTCACTCCGGGGACATCATCAAACTAACGCACATGGTGACCGTAAATATCCTAACAGCACATCCTATATATAATAATATTACCCAAAACAGTAGGAATATTAATCCAGCGAACTGAACCTCACCCATGTGAATCAAAGTAATATATATTATATATATCTGCCTGTTTAATATCTTACGGGTTAAGAGAACGCAGTAATTAACCGAGGCCTAGTTCATTTACGACGATCAGTATAAAATGAACTTCTCCTCTCTGGGATCCTGTTCAATACATAAATGTACTAGTGCAACTAATCAGTCAAGACAAACTGTACAGTTGACACTACAACCGTTCGGATGGGGTGTTCATGTCCATCTAGGTTGTGAACAACTATTCTTGTTCGCAAGTGACTGATAGAGTGATCTTCGGTTCGCCCGATGACGACCCACCCTATCTAAGTGCAGAACAACAGAACGTAGAACTTGTTTAATCTAACATGATTCTCATTCATAAAGGGTAAATGTGTAATAACATGCAAAGCCAAGCTTTCAGTATATAACACTAACAATCTCCCACTTATACTTAAAGCTTTCGCTTTTACAGTATAGTCCTATCAATCCGTTATTCTAAAAGACCTATGTCGATCCTATTGCCATGCATCCTCTGATGCAATCTTGGCAACATCAACGTCTCCTCTACCAACGATATCCCGAATCAGATGGTATTTGCGCTCTATGTGTTTGCTTGCCCTGTGGGCTCGAGGTTCTTTTGAGTTCGCTACTGCTCCACTGTTATCACAGTACACGGTGATACCACGTGGCAAACTCGGTATAACCTCTAAGTCCACTAAGAAGTTCCTGAGCCAAACTGCCTCTTTCGCTGCCTCTGAGGCTGCTATGTACTCGGCTTCCATGGTGGAGTCTGCCACGCATTTCTGCTTAGCACTCCTCCATGAAATGGCTCCACTTCCCAAGGTAAACACATAACCTGAGGTTGACTTACTTTCATCCCTATCTGACTGGAAATCAGAATCACTGTAACCCAGAGGTAACAAGCTGTCTGCACGGTAAACTAACATGTACTCCTTAGTCCTTCTCAGGTACTTGAGTATATGCTTCACCGCAGACCAATGTTCCCGTCCTGGATTACTTTGATATCTAGCTACCATGCCAACGGCGTAGCTAATATCCGGCCTTGTGCATAGCATTGCATACATGAGACTTCCTACTGCCGAAGCATAAGGAACTGTCTTCATCTCCTCTATCTCCTTAGACGTCTTAGGAGACATCTCCTTAGATAAAGGTATTCCATGTCTAAAAGGTAACATACCTTTCTTGGAATCCTGCATGCTAAATCTGGCCAAGACAGTATCTATGTATGAAGACTGGGATAAGCACAACATTCTCTTCTTACGATCTCTAATGAGCCTAATACCAAGAATGTGTCCTGCTTCACCTAAGTCCTTCATATCAAACTGCTTAGACAACCACACCTTTACGTCTGATAACTCCTTCTTACTGTTTCCAATAAGCAGTATGTCATCTACGTAAAGCACAAGAAACACCACCACGCTCCCACTGATTTTCTTGTAAACACAATGCTCATCCGGACATTGAGTGAACCCGTACGACTGGATCACCTCATCAAAACGGATGTTCCAAGATCTCGAAGCTTGCTTCAGTCCATAAATAGACCGATTAAGCTTACACACTAGATGCTCACGACCTTCAGCAATGAATCCCTCTGGTTGCTGCATATAGATGTCTTCTTGCAGGTTCCCATTAAGGAAAGCTGTCTTGACATCCATCTGCCAGACCTCATAGTCCATATGAGCGGCTACAGCCAAGAGAATCCGAATGGACTTAAGCATAGCTACTGGCGAAAAGGTCTCATCATAATCAATACCCTCGATCTGGGTATAACCTTTCGCAACAAGCCTAGCTTTAAAGGTTTGCACCTTCCCATCCAATCCTCTCTTTCTCTTATAGATCCACTTACATCCAATGGGTCGTACCCCATCGGGTAGTTCTACAAGATCCCAGACCTGATTGGAGTCCATTGACCCCATTTCAGCTTTCATTGCAACATTCCATGAATCTGCATCTTTATCTTGGAGTGCCTCATCGTAAGTTCTTGGGTCCGATTCTAGGCCTCCTGGAACTGAGT
This sequence comes from Striga asiatica, assembly GCA_008636005.1. NCBI lineage: Eukaryota > Viridiplantae > Streptophyta > Magnoliopsida > Lamiales > Orobanchaceae > Striga > Striga asiatica. Next base: position 303,105 of record BKCP01004962.1, on the reverse strand, counting down.
CTGACGACTCTCCAAGACCTATCCATCGGTCGGGTAAATGAGAAACCCTCCCACTGCGACGAGGCACTGTCTGCACTGGTACACTCTCAGTGTGTCGTGTTGCAGTATTATGTGATGTATCTACTTGCGCACTCGGTGGGGAACCATCGCTTTCACCCCTTAACTCCTCTAAGACTAGTCTACTCGCGGGCTTATGATTCATAATATAGTCTTCTTCCAAGAATCTAGCGTTCGTCGAAACGATCACCTTCTGATCCCCGGGACTATAAAATAATCCACCTTTCGTTTCCTTGGGATAGCCTACGAAAACTCGTGCTTCCGAACGTTTCTCCAACTTGCCAGGTTCCTGCACTAACACGTGTGCAGGACTACCCCATACCCGAATATGTGAAAAGCCTGGCCTACGCCCTTTCCACAATTCGTAAGGAGTAGTATCAACTGACTTCGATGGAACCAAGTTCAGAATGTACGATGCTGTTTCCAGCGCCATTCCCCAAAACGAATCTGGTAACCTCGAATAACTCATCATAGATCTAACCATCTCCATAAGTGTCCTATTTCTTCGCTCTGCAACCCCGTTCTGCTGGGGCGTGCCGGGTGCAGTCAGTTGGGATTCAATCCCAGCTTCCGATAAGTATGTCCTGAACTCTCCAAAAAGGTATTCGCCACCTCGATCAGAACGAAGTGACTTGATACATTTACCATGAAGCTTCTCCACAACTGCCCGATACTCCTTGAATTTCTCAAAGCATTCGGACTTGCGGTGCAACAGATAAACGTACCCAAATCTCGAGTAATCATCTATGAAAGACACATAGTACTCGAAACCTCCTCTAGCCTGGATCGACATAGGACCACACAAATCAGAATGAATCAATCCTAGCACTTCTTGGCTCCTATACCCCTTTGCCGTAAACGGCCTCTTGGCCATCTTACCTTCTAGGCATGATTCGCAAGTTGGATAGTGCTCTTCCAATGGACCGAGATGTCCACTGGCCACTAACTTTTGAATCCTCCTAAGGTTGATGTGTCCAAGTCTAAGGTGCCACAGATATGCTTGATTCATCTGCGAAGACTCCTTCCTCTTATTAGATGTAGTTATGACATTATTCAATTCATTATGTTGCACTGTGGGAGAGTTCGGTTTGAGAACATATAAATTGCCAACTAATGAACCACAACATATGAAACGATTTTCAAAACGAATAATAACCATGTCATCAAACGAAACTGAAAAACCATCCATAACGAGTTTAGAAACTGAAACAAGGTTCTTTCTAAAACTAGGAACATAAAGGCAATTTCTCAAAACCAAACTACTACTATCGAACGATAAAGTAACGTCTCCCACTGCAACAGCCGCCACTTTCGTAGCATTGCCCATGTAGACGGTGATCTCTCCCTCCCTAAGTCGCTTGGTTTCCTGGAACCCCTGCAAAGAATTGCAGACATGATCAGTGGCTCCAGTATCTACACACCAGGTTCTGGTAGATACAACCGCTAAACATGTTTCTACGACATTAACGAGAGAGTTACCTTTCTTGAGGAGAGGGCAATCGACCTTCCAGTGTCCTGACTTATTGCACTTGTGGCATCTTCCTTTCGGTTTCTTTGCCACAGCCTGAGGGGTCGGTCGTGGGTAAACCGGAGCATCCTGTGCCTTCACCTTTCCTGCAGACTTCTTTCTCTTCCTGCCCTTGTGAGGCCTGGAAGGTCCAGCCTGCTCGGCGACTAGCACCTGAGGTGCTTGAGTGAATAAGGCCTCCGCCGACTGAAGCTCTGCAAGCAGTTCTGGAAGAGCCATATGCATCTTGTGCATGTTGTAGTTCAACCGGAACTGATCAAAGCTCTTCGGCAGAGATTGGAGCATAATATCAACCTGGGTTTCCCCGTCAATATAACCTCCCATAACCTCAAGCTCATTGAGCTGCGCCATAACCCTGAGAGCATGCTCCCTTACGGGTGTGCCCTCGGCCATGCGCGTACTCATCAGAGCACTCAAAGCCTCTTGCCTAGCAGCCCTAGACTGATGTCCGAACAGATCCCTGAGATTGAGAAGTATATCTGCTGCAGTGTCCTTAGACTGATGCTGATGTTGAAGAACATTCGACATAGAAGCCAGAATGTAACACTTCGCCATCTCATCAGCCTTCTTCCACCGAGCATACTCCTCTTTCTCCTGCTCAGGAGCATCAGCCGCCGGCACCGCCGGGCAAGCATCAGTGATAGCAAACTTATAACCCTCAGCAGTCAACACTATGTCTAAGTTCCTCTTCCAATCAATGTAATTAGGACCAGTAAGCTGATTTTCTTTTAGAATGACAGACAACGGATTGAACGACATGATGAATATCCTGAGAATCATGCAAATAAATTTTACAGATTAAACACTTTTGAATTTAACTGTTAATATTGATATCCTCAAAACAACATTAACTTAAATCCACCGACATCTATTACACCTTGTGAGAATGCATGCTACGAGGGTCGCCCTACAAACTCGCATTTTGTAAGAGAAGGGCTTTTCTAAGGCCCATTAATTTCCATAAGTCAAAACCAAATTCATGACGAACGAAATTAATAGTCGGTCTCCATTTGGCCATGCAATAGAATTCAGGGACCCCGAGGGGGGTTAATAAATTTAATCGCATTCTAAGTGAATCCCATTTCTCGGTCCTAAGGTCGTCAAATTTGATTATACGTCATCCGAGGGGAAGCCCGTACGCTCTCATAAGATTTCCTCTAACCGTCTACTTTTAGAAATTTGTCCTGGTAATTTCCTACAATTAATTTTAGCAATGTCACCCGAGGGGGAGCCCATAACCGCAATTAATTGATTTACCGACAAATTAGAAATGGAGGCCTTAGGAATTTTACAATTAACTTTAATTTAAAATCCCTTCTCAAACTTAGTATAATTTAATGAGGATTTTTAACTATTTATACAATTCCAAATTAATCTATGTTAATGCAATAATTAATTAACATGCATATTAATTCATGCAATTCTAAATTAATCTATGTCAATGCAATAATTAATTAACATGTTCAATAATTTATGCAATTCTAAATTAATCCATGCCAGTGCAATAATTAATTACATGCATAATTTATTGACACAATTCTAAATTAATTCTATGCATTACATAATTAATTAACATGCATAATTAATCTAGCAATACTAAATTAATCCCATGCAAGAACATAATTAATTAACATGCATAAATAATAATTTAATGGCATAATAAATTTAATTAAATAAATAAATAAATCCACTATTATGGCCATTAAATATTGAGTCTCCTTAAACAAGGAAACTGTGACAGTTCTTTTCCCTGTTCAACTGGAACTCCTTTAAGCAGTAGAATCCTGGTTGATCTTGTACTGCTTGGACAAGAAGGCAAAACCTCTCCACCTCCTGCAGCCAACCGCCGACTGCCGCCTGGCTGCCGCCCGGCCGCCGGCCGCCGCCGCCAGTGGTCGGAAAAACGCGCCGTTTCCCTTTTTTTTTTTTTATTCTTCGAGGCTCGTTGATCTCTTGTGATCTCCCGGTTATCAACACACGATCACAACACGAAAAATATAATTTACAAAATTACATAATTCGATCCTAGATCCAACGAATGGATGTACATGTTTTCTAAACAAATAATTAAATCTATCCGGTCAACCCCCGGGCGAATAATTATTACAAACATTCATCCATAAATTCCTCGACATGCCCGAGGCTTTAAAAACAAATTTAAAACCATACATCACATTCAACAACATTCATCAAACACATAATCGGCCATAATAGTGGATTAACTATTTTCCTGCAAAACCGAGTTATGCAAATATAATCCAATATATGGCTGCGTTTGAACACATCTTGTCAAATAAAGCCGTAAAAATTCGAACTTTGTACAAAACGAATTAACCAAGTGCTCTGATACCACTTGTTGGGATCTGTGAGGATCTCGTTATGTACAAATCACGAATTCAATAGCAAACGTAAACCTATGCGCAGCGGATCTAAAGGTTTGACGTAGAGAACTTACGGCTTAAAATTTATGTAGATCTGGTTGACCACGAACGGTTGACCGCAATTGATTGACCGCAACACGCGTCTTGGGTTGCACGAACAAGATCAGATCAAAACTGGATCAAACGGATGCAAACAGATCAAAACGAAATTTTGCTGCCAGACACCTTCCGGCGGCGCGTGAGGGCGCGTGCGGCGTCGGATTCCGGCGACGTCGGCGGCGATGGAAAGCTCTCGTCGAGACGGTCGTCTGGGTATACTGTACGTCTCAATCGGACTTCCGGTTAGTTCTGTAGGTCAAAATCAATTTCGTCTCGGTTTACCTACAGATCTTCTACTGTATTACTCAATACACCCTTCTTCAACTTGTACCAGTGGAGCAACAAGAAGAAGATAAAGCTCGAATGAGATCTAGAGAGAGAGGCGTGTTTCACGTGAGAATGAATTCTATTCTCTTCTCATGAGCTTAATGATGTATATATAGAGCTACAGTAGGGACCCTAAGGAGATTAGGAAAAGGGCTCCTTAATTAATTAGACTAACTGTGGGCCAAACCCACTCCTCTAATTAATTAAATAATATTAATGGGCCACCAACATTATATTATTGCACTCCCTTTCCCTAGCCCAAATTACATTTGAGACTCCAATAATAATTACTCGATTTACCTCCCCACGTTTAAGATATAATGTCCATTAATTAATTCGATTACTGACAATCAAGAATTAATTAATTTATTATTATTTCACCGAAGCTAGCGCTCGTTCATCACATTCTTATTATGCCGGAATTTAATCCACCTGCAGGGTTTAGCATAACAATCCTTCATGAACTCACTCCGGGGACATCATCAAACTAACGCACATGGTGACCGTAAATATCCTAACAGCACATCCTATATATAATAATATTACCCAAAACAGTAGGAATATTAATCCAGCGAACTGAACCTCACCCATGTGAATCAAAGTAATATATATTATATATATCTGCCTGTTTAATATCTTACGGGTTAAGAGAACGCAGTAATTAACCGAGGCCTAGTTCATTTACGACGATCAGTATAAAATGAACTTCTCCTCTCTGGGATCCTGTTCAATACATAAATGTACTAGTGCAACTAATCAGTCAAGACAAACTGTACAGTTGACACTACAACCGTTCGGATGGGGTGTTCATGTCCATCTAGGTTGTGAACAACTATTCTTGTTCGCAAGTGACTGATAGAGTGATCTTCGGTTCGCCCGATGACGACCCACCCTATCTAAGTGCAGAACAACAGAACGTAGAACTTGTTTAATCTAACATGATTCTCATTCATAAAGGGTAAATGTATAATATCATGCAAAGCCAAGCTTTCAGTATATAACACTAACACGTGCAACAATTCCATCTCCAATAGAGCTTAAGGAGCTCCCCCGACACCTCAAGTACATTTTCCTTGATGATGAGAAGAAAAAGCCGGTGATCATCTTTGCCGAGTTAAACCGAGACGAGGAACGAGAGCTTCTTGACGTGCTTAAGAGGAATCAAAAGGCCATTGGGTGGAGTCTTGGAGATATCAAGGGCATTAGTCCGACCACATGCATGCACCGGATAATCTTAGAAGAAGGGGCCAAGCCGTTCCGCGATAGCCAACGACGACTCAACCCGAACATGATGGAGGTCGTGAAGAAGGAGGTATTGAAACTCTATTCCGAGGGGCTTATATACCCGGTGGCGGATAGTGAGTGGGTCAGTCCCATTCACGTGGTGCCAAAAAAAGGAGGGATAACCGTAATCGAGAACGAGAAAAAGGAGATGGTCCCCACCCGTATCACTACCGGGTGGCGAATGTGTATAGACTACCGGCGACTCAATGCCGTGACGAAGAAGGACCACTTCCCATTACCCTTCATTGATCAAATCTTGGACCGTCTCTCAGGCCATCAGTACTATTGCTTCCTTGACGGACTATCGGGCTACTATCAAGTGGCCATCGCCCCGAAGGATCAGCCCAAGACGACTTTCACGTGCCCATTCGGCACCTTTGCTTTCAGACGCATGCCGTTCGGCCTTTGCAACCACCCGGGACTTTTCAGAGGTGCATGTTCTCCATCTTCTCCGACATGCTCGAGGATTGCTTACAGGTATTTATGGATGACTTCTCTATATTTGGCACTTCATTTTCTAATTGTCTCCGTAATTTATCTCGTGTCCTTGAGAGATGTATTGAATGTAATTTGACTTTGAGTTGGGAGAAGAGTCATTTTATGGTACAAAGTGGTGTCGTTTTAGGTCATGGAGTGTCTAGTCGGGGGATTGAAGTTGATAAGGCAAAGATTGATGTGATTGAGAATCTTCCCCCGCTTGTTAATGTGAAAGGAGTTAGGAGTTTTTTGGGTCATGCTGGCTTTTATAGGAGGTTTATAAAAGATTTTTCGAAAATTAGCCAGCCTCTTTGTAAATTGCTTGCTAATGATGTGCCTTTTGTGTTTGATGATGCATGTTTAGATGCTTTTGAAAAATTGAAACATAAGCTTGTGACTGCTCCTATTGTTGTTGCTCCTGATTGGTCGTTGCCATTTGAGATTATGTGTGATGCTTCGAACCTTGCTGTGGGCGCCGTTTTGGGTCAACGAGTTGATAAATTACTTCGTGTGATTTATTATGCTAGTTTGACCCTTAATGGAGCTCAACTTAATTACACGACCACCGAAAAAGAGCTCTTAGCCGTAGTGTTTTCTCTTGAAAAATTTAGATCATACATCTTATGGTCTAAAGTGATTATTAATTCTGATCATGCTGCTTTGAGATATCTTTTGAGCAAGACTCAATCCAAACCACGGCTCATTCGGTGGATTTTACTTTTGCAAGAGTTCGATGTAGAAATTCGTGATAGGAAAGGGTCGGAAAATGTGGTAACCGACCATTTGTCTCGTATCATCCCGTCTGATATTTCACCTCATTTTCTTGATAATAATATTGATGATAGTTTTCCGTACGAGCATGTGAGTGAGGTCTCTAGTGTTCCTTGGTATGCGGATATCGTTAATTATTTGTCAGATGGTGTTTTGTTGTCTAACCTCTCTTCCCAAGAGAGGAAACGCTTTGTGTTGATGTGTAGGAGTTACTTTTGGGATGACCCGTTGCTTTTCAAACTGGGAAAAGACGAGATCCTTCGGAGGTGTGTGCCTGAAGAAGAGCAGCTGGATGTCCTTGCCTTTTGCCACGAGTTTCAATGTGGAGGCCATTTTGGAGGCCGAAAGACAGCTCTCAAGGTTCTCCAATTAGGTTTGTTTTGGCCAACTCTCTTTAAGGATGCTCATAATTTTTGCAAGTCTTGTGATCGTTGCCAAAGAATGGGAAACATTGGTCGTAGAAATGAAATGCCCCTTGTGAACAATTTACAAGTCGAAATTTTTGATGTTTGGGGCATTGATTTTATGGGACCGTTTCCCAAATCTTGTGGCTTTGAATATATTTTACTTACCGTAGATTACGTGTCCAAGTGGGTCGAGGCTATCCCCACAAGGACATGTGATGCTAATGTGGTTATCAAGTTTTTGCAAGGATATATATTGAGCAGGTTCGGATTTCCACGGGCCATTGTGAGTGATGGAGGCAAGCATTTTTGCAACCGGATTTTCGAGAAGTTGATGAAAATGTATGGCATTTCACATAAAGTGGCCACCCCGTATCATCCACAAACATCGGGCCAAGCTGAGACGAGTAACAAGCAGATCAAGTCCATTTTAGAAAAGACAGTGAACTCTTCCCGAAAGGATTGGTCCAGTCGACTTGATGATGCCCTATGGGCTCAACGTACAGCTTATAAGGGAGTCTTGGGGATGAGCCCGTTCCGACTCGTGTACGGAAAAGCGTGCCATTTGTCGGTTGAGATTGAACACAAGGCATTTTGGGTGATTAAGAAGGTGAATTTTGATCTAGATGCCGCCGGGAAAGAGAGGCTGTTGCAACTCTCAGAATTGGAGGAATGGAGACACGAGGCCTACGAGATCTCCAAAATCTACAAGGACAAAGTCAAGAAGCTTCACGACGCTAATATTGTTCGAAAGAATCTCGTGCCCGGAATGAAGGTGCTTTTATATAACTCCCGACTTCGTCTTTTTCCGGGAAAACTCAAGTCCCGGTGGAGTGGGCCATACATTGTTGACGAAGTTTTGACTCTTGGAGCTGTCCAACTTCGAAACCCGGCTAATGGTGAGTTATTTGTGGTGAACGGACAACGAGTGAAGCCGTATTTCGAAGGAGAATTCGGAAAAAGCCATGTCGAGACGATCAGTCTCGGCGACCCAGCGTACGTCTGAGCAAGAACGTGCCGAGCTCGAGGCATTAAATCGAGCAATCTTGTACCTGATGTATTTTATTATTCATAAAAAAAAAAAAGGGTCGAAATCAGTTACTAGCGCCGCTAGACCCTAGCTAGCGGCGCTAAGGTGTTGTTAGCGCCGCTAAGGATACGTTAGCGGCGCTAGTTAGGGAACAAAGAAAAACGCCCCGGGTCGCTAGGCCTCTTAGCGCCGCTAGGGGGGTGCTAGCGGCGCTAACCCCTGGGTAGAATAAAAAAAAGAAGAGATCGGGCACCGGGACTCATAATTTCTAAAGCGTCCTCCCCCAAGCATCTCTCTCTCAATTTCTCTCAAGCGCACCTCCGACCCCCGCCTAGTCAACTCCGGCGACCGACGACTCCAGTTCGGCGAGGCCATCTCCGTTTGCTTCAGCTCTTTCCACTCCTCCTTTTGGGTTAATCAAGGTCGTCCGAACCCTAGCTCGTGGGGTGTTCGAATTCCAGCCAAATTCTTGGGTTCAAGGTACAATAGCTTCCCCAAATTCTGATATTGTTGATTGTTGAGGCAAGAGGAGGCCTACTCCGGGTCGTAGCATCATCAACTTCTTCAACTCCTCCAATAGTCTATTGTGCACGCCAAGTGTTTGATAAATTGCCTCAGAGAAGGTACAATGCCGAGAACGAGGGGCAACACATCGAAGAACACCGGTTCGACGTCAGGAGCTGGGGCCAAGGCCTCATTGAGTATTGCCAACCCTCCTACGGCTCCTGCCGGGCCCTGTTTGTCCCAACAATACGGCGTTCCTTTTCACGTTGTTTCTGCTCAGGAGGTGGAGGACTACAAGCGGCTCCTCTCGAAGAATTTGCCTTGAGACTGCTTTGAATTTATTGGATTAGATTGATGTGACGTGAATATGATTGAGGCATTTCTTGTACTCTCTTTTCCTTTTTCTTTGTCGAGAATAATAATCACTAGTCATCCCCTTGGAGCCTTAATTGAATTTTCTTGTTAACCTCGTGATGAAGATATTGAGTTGCGGGTTGGGAGTTGGAGGTGACGGTTGATTGCTATGTAAATATTCATGTTTAAAAAAAAAAAAAGAAAAAAAAATGTGTGTTGTTTGGGAAGTATGTGTTCTTGGAGTTGTGGAAGAAACCGGTTGGTAACAACCGGATGAGTTATTGTCATGGTGAAGTGATGGATTAGATTGTACATATTGAGCCACTTAGCCTATATTTATCCTACCCTGTCCAAAGAGCCTACGTTACATCCCTACAAGTCCTCTTGATTCGCTGTCTCATTTATTTGATTGTTTTAGAGTAAAAGTTAGACGATAGGCAAATTTATGATTAACGTGACTGATGACCAAATTTGAGTGCACCTATCTTATATTTTGCGAAAGAAACTGAGTGAGGAATGTACATTTGCATACTCGAGAGTCTTTGTTCCTCAATATGGCCGAGTTAATTATTGAAGTGTGTTCTTGTGCTCATTGGAATTCTTCTCAGTTCGATTGATTGGTTTGAGATTGGTCTTGCGTGAACTATATTGTCCTTACTCACTTATTTGTTTTCTTTTCTTTCCTTGTTCGGGACGAACAAAGGTCTTAGTGGGTGACGATTAGTTCCAGCTTCTGGATTTCGTTCTTGTCGCCCAGAACTCGACATCATAAGTTATGCGTGTTTGTAAATATGGATTATATTCACGTACAATCGAGCGAAGTTTAAGAAGAACAGCAGCGGCCGCCCTTCCTCTAGCGCCAAACTGTTGTTGTATGAACTTAACAACTTAAAATTACGAACAGCTGAGTGTGTTTAAATAAAGATTAATATAAAGTTGGATTTTATTGAGATATTCACAAGAGTACAGGAGTCGGTTTTTTTATTCTTAACCGAGATCATCTTAAGCCCATGTACAATGTGTTCAGAAAGGAAGGAAAAAAGATAAAAAAGATCCTCGTACTATCATAAATTCTGCTATTTATAGTATGGTAGTTTTTGTCTTTTTGTTCGAAATGGATAAGAACGTATTTAATGTTGAGCTGCTTCACTTAAGCGGTGGAGCGGTGTGTTTTGATCTGGGAAACATCAATGATTGCTCTTTTGTTTTGATGATATGATCAGGTGCTTTCAGCTTGTTTTCTTGAACTTTGTGGTAATCGGTTTGAATAGAGAAGTTTTGATATTACTAACCATCCTGTTGGCAGAGTCGGTCATCGGTTCTTTCTCTCTTGATTATCTCGAAAGTCGGCATACTTCAACGAATACCGACTTACCTTAAGTTTGTCTTTTTCTGGCGGATTTACTCCATTGGCACAATTAAACACCACTTTTAATCGTATAATCAAGTTGGTTATCAACAGAGTCGTTGTGAGGAGAGCTTTCAGGAACTCAAGAAGAAGCTTACGACGGCTCCAGTGCTGACTATTCCGGATCCTACTCAAGGTTTCACCATCTATAGCGATGCCTCTAAGTAGGGTCTTGGGTGTGTGCTTATGCAAGATGGCCAAGTCGTCGCGTACGCTTCACGTCAATTGAAGCCCCATGAGCAGAATTACCCTATGCACGACCTAGAGTTGGCAGCGATTGTGCATGCGCTCAAGATTTGGCGCCATTATCTGTATGGTGGTCGGTGTGAGATCTTTACTGATCACAAGAGTTTGCAGTATATCTTCATACAGAAGGAGCTCAACATGCGCCAGAGGTGATGGTTGGAGCTTGAGAAGGATTATGACTACACCATTCAGTACCATCCATGGAAGGCGAACGTAGTAGCAGACGCCTTAAGCCGAAAGGTGAGGGGTGAGTTAGTTTGCTCTATCACTTAGCAGCGTCAGTTGATTCATGAGTTCGCCCGTATGCAGCTAGAGGTGGTCGAATCACCTCCCAAGTTACCAGTTGTGGGAGGTATTCGAGCGATGAGAGTGTGGCCCACGTTACGAGATAGAATTCGGCGGGATCAAGCCTTTGACAATTTCGTTCGCACGATGGGGGCAAAGATTCACGCTGGAGGAGTAGAGGGCTTTTACCGAGGCATAGATGGTGCCTTGGGGTACAAGGGAAGAATTGTTGTGCCGAATGTCAAGGCACTGAAGAAGGAAATCCTGACTGAGGCCCACAGTGCGCCATACCTAGACCACCCTAGGAGTACCAAGATGTACCACAACTTCAAAAGGTCGTTCTGGTGGCAAGGGATGAAGAGAGATGTAGCAGACTTCGTGAAGAAGTGTTTAGTCTGTCAGCAAGTTAAGGCCGAACACAAGTGTCTTATAGGTCTGCTACAGCCACTTGAGATTCCCAGCTGGAAGTGGGAAGAGGTTACCATGGACTTCGTCACAGGGCTACCTAAGTCGTTCGAGCATCACGACGCAATTTGGGTAGTGGTAGACAGGCTGACGAAAGTCGCACATTTCATGCCTGTGACGATGACCATGTCCATGGATCAGTTAGCCGAGATATATACCCATGGGATCATTCGACTATATACCCGTGGGATCATTCGACTCCACGGAGTGCCCGTTACGATCATATCCGATCGAGATCCCAAATTCACTAGCAGATTCTGGGAGAGTTTGCATGAGGCAATGGGCACCCAGTTAAAGTTCAGTTCGGCTTACCATCCAGAGACGGACGGCCAGTCCGAGAAGACGATCCAGACGCTCGAGAATATGCTTCGAGCCTTGATTCTGGACAGAGGTGCTAAGTGGGAAAAGTGGTTGCCACTAGTCGAGTTTGCCTACAATAACAGTTATCAGGCGTCGATTTAGATGGCTCCCTACGAAGCACTTTACAGCCGCAAGTGTCGTTCGCCCCTTTATTGGGATGACATCGGAGAGCGACGAGTACTCGGTCCGAAGTTAATCGAGAAGACAGTCGAGCAAGTAGCCTGGATCAGAGAGAGACTCAAGACAGCACAGAGTCGGCAAAAGTCCTCAGCCGACAAGCATAGACGGGAGATGCATTTTGAGCCCGGAGATATCATGTCTTTCTGAAGGTCCGACCAATGAGAGGGGTCGTTCGCTTCGGGAAGAGAGGGAAGTTGCATCCTCGCTACATAGGCCTGTTCGAGGTTCTCGAGCAAGTGGGGGAAATCGCCTATCGAGGAGCCCTGCCTCCCGAGTTGGCTAGCGTGCATAACGTGTTTCACGTTTCGATGTTACGCCCATACTTGTGCGATCCCGAGCATGTGCTTCAGCACAATGAGATTCAGCTTCAGCCAGATTTGACTTATGAGGAGCAGTCAGTAGCAGTTCTGGACCGAAAGGTTCTTCGGCTCAGGAACCGAGATGTTCCCCTCGCTCCTATCAGATGGAATCGCCACGGAGATTCATATGACACTTAGGAGCGTGAAGCGAATATTAGAGCTCATTTTCCAGATTTTGAGTTCTGATATGTATCTAGTTGTATGTATTTCTCCAGTTTAGTATTTCCGAGGACGAAAATATTTTTAAGGGAGATAGATTGTAATAGCCCAAATTCTGTATTAATAAAAGTGACAGTTTTAGTTCCAAGTTTGAACTATTTTTCCTTTTATTAATATTTCTCGTCTTGAGTTCCGAGCTCAGTTATTCAGCTATTCAAATCCAGTAATTAATTTTGGTCCATTTATTTTTAGAAATGGACTTTATTTAGTCGGGATTAATTATTGAAGTTGATGAATAATCGGAACCGAGTATGTTTCGATAAATCGTCCAAGTCAAGCCGTGTCTGGAACCGAGTCATTCGGTCACGAGCATCGCGCCTAGCCAAGTCTCGAGCCCTAGTAGTCCCGAGTCTTGTTCGAGCCCTAGTCGTGCTCATGGCCTTACTTAGAATATTTTCTAAGTATGAATCGATTATTATCGACCCCTAGATCAAATCACTCAGTCGAGAGGAACCACGCACCAAGCTCGTGCAAGGGTTTGAGCCCTCGCGCCCTAGTGCCGCGAGTTAAGCCCAAGTTGTGCCGAGAATGCTCAAGTCTTGTTCCGAGCATGTATTGATATTTTTCATAAGTGTTTTTGTGGCTTTTAAGTCCAGATCTGGCCAAGAGTTAGCCTCGATCGAAGTGATGCCGAGCCCAAGCCAAGGGTCGTGCCCAAGGCTGCGCGCCCACCCATTTTGCCGAGCCAAGTCCATGAAATACATGAAAATATTTCTAAGTATTTTTGGCCCTCAAGACAGCCATAATGCAGCCCCCAAGATGTGCTATCCTCGGCCCATGCAAGTGGCATTTTCCAGCCCAAGGCCCCGCGTCCTGCTGGCCGCGCCTGGCCCTAGTGCCTAGCCCATGTCCGAGTGGTCTCCAAGCCCAATGCATGAGATTTTTGGCCCAAGTCCTATGGCCCTATATCATGCTAGAAATCAGGAGGTTTAGAGGGACTAATTAAGGTTAAGAATCCCTTAAGAAAGATTAAGGAGGTCAAAGGGGCATTAAGAATATTTTAATGGCAGTGGTCATGTTCATGTGCATTTTTTTTAATGCTTGGAGCCTTGTCCTTTAGTGCAGCCACTACCAGACCTTGTTCCTGTCCAGATGCTCTGCAAGATGCCCTCTTTACTTGTGCAAAGTCAGCTGCTCCTCCACCCAAGCCATGCAAGACCGTGCAAGACGCTTTCCCCATGCGCCTAGGATTTTGGTGCGCCACTTTGTCCCCCTTGGCTTCATTGTATGCTCCGTCGTCATCCTCTATATAAGCCATTATCTCCTGATGTGTTTAAGCTCTTGGTCATCTTCAATCACTTAAGTATTTTGAGAGAAAATAGCAAGAAACCGAGGAGGACCCTTAGCACTTTTCTCGCGCGCGCATTGAGCTCGGGTGAAGGAAGGCCGCGAGTTTCACTTGCTCCAGCCGTGTACTCTTGTAATTTATCATTTTCCAAGAGTTCATTGGATTTTTATAAGTTCATAGAGTCCCTCATTCTCAGCAATTAACCCCCAAGTCAAACCCAAAGACTCCAAGGCCGCGAGCTAGTCGAGCAAAGTCACCTTAGCACCATTTCGTGTTTGAGCAAGGTTAGCTCATACCTATCATTTTTCCCAGCTTATAAATGATAAATTTGGAATTATCATGATGAAAAATGATGCCATGCACGTAAAAAATATGGAGATATGATTTTTCGAAGTTTAGGCCCTTAAATTCAGAAATTGTTGTACATGCATGAGTAGGCCGGTTTTTGTAGCTTACTATTCCTCAAAAATCATGTAAATGACATTGGTAAAAGTTAGACATGTTTTGAGTTCATTTGTTCGGTCAAGTTGTTAGTGAAATCGAGCTATTTTTCACCTCCGAACCAAGTTGATATGCATGTGAGATATGACCAATGTTCTAGCCCTTATAGTCATGATTTTTGATGTAATATATTCGGCCATAAGTGTTTATAGAAGTTGGGTATGTTCGCTCGGTGACCTAGGGTTCAAAGGTGCCATATCGACCCTACCGAGCCAAGTCAAAATCCAACCGAGCTGCCCTTACATTTCTTGGAATATTTACATGTTTTATATCATGTTATGTTGGTTTAGTTCGTTTGTCACCGAAAAAGTAGCTGGAAGTCCGGCAAGGACCGGCCACGGCCACTAGCCGCGCATGCAGCACGCGTGGTGCCGGGCCCGTGTCCAACAGAGGCTAAGTCTGCCCTGTCCAGTGCCTTCAGAGGCTAAGTTAGGCCCCAGTCAGTGCCCGCGCCCGATAGGCACGAGGCACAGCGGTCCCAGCACATGCGACAGCGCCCCAGCAGCGCCTGTCCGTGTCCGCATGCGAGGTCTCGGTGCCAGTCGCGCCCAAGCACCTCCGACAGCGCCCGGCAGTGTTGTCCCAGCGTCAGTGCACGCGTGGTCTCGAGCCAGTCGCTCGTGCTGCACGGAGTAGCCCTCGGGTCGTGCCAGCCGCATGCCCGAGTGTTCAGTGCTGAACCAAGCGAACCCGAGTGGTGTTCCTTGTGCTCAGTTGGCCTCGGTACGTTCCCAGCAGCACGCTTGAGTGCCCAGGGTCGCCCGACAGTGCCCTAATCACCCCAGCCACGCCAGAGCCCGCACAGGTAGTGTCTGCCCAGAAGCACGCCAGCGCCCCAATCGACCTCGGTTGTGCCCAGTAGCACCCGAGTGGCCCTAATTGTGCCAAGGTTGTGCCAGCCAAGCCTGGCCGCGCCTGTCAGCGTCCTGCAACGCCCAACACCGAGGCCCGGTCGCACCCAACTCGTGCCTAGCGCCGCATCAGGGCACCAGCCGGCCCTACGCGGGACCGAGCCCGGCCAGTCCATGCAGCCCGTGACCACCCGGACCAAAGTTACTCGGCAGTCCAACCCGGTCCGGTTCAGCCCGACCCAGTTCAACCAGTTAGCGAACCGGCCGGTTTAGCCGGCGGTTCGAGTCAGTTTTGGTTCGAGATTTTTGGTCCGAGTCTTATTCTAAAATTTAAGTTTTTTTTCGAGCCAAACCAGTTCAGTTAAGCATATCAAGTCTATTTTTCGGACTTAGTTTTATTTAGCGAACCCATAGAGCGTTCCTTTATAGCCGAATGAGTTATCTGATAGAGTAGAGCATCTTAACATATTATTGAGCATATGATGAGCATAGTACTTAGTATATTTGTTTGTTTATATTTTTTGTAGCTTGAGGAATCAGCTACCAGCACAGCAGCACTAGCAAATCAGGTGGGGACCCAGTCTGGGTTATACATTGAGTATAATAGTCGATATCATGTTCAGGTATGTATATGAGTTTTATCCGCTTAGGGATGAGGCCGAGTTTCCCTCATCTAAGTTCTGGTGGTGGCCCAGTTTCCCTGAAATATACCATCAGAGTGTGCACATGGTACCAGCCAGTGTGTCCGGGAGAGTATAGTTACCGGCCATATGTCCGGGAGATTTCAGTTTACTTATGCATACCCGTACTATGATATCATTATTATTATTGCTGTTTACTTTAGCTTGGGTTTTTATGGAGTACAAGAGGACCAGTACTCACCCCCATTATGTTTTTCAGATGACCGGTTCGGCGGGCAGGCGTGAGGGCAGTTGTGGTGGTTGTGGTCGTGGAGTTGGCACAGCGAGCCGTTCCAGGGACATTTGTTTAATATGTTTTATATAACTATTATGACCACACATTTTTGGACTTCCGCTACGTTGTTTTTCCGTATTGAACTTGCATGATAGTATTATTAGACTTTAAAAGTTTTACCCGCTTCACCAGCACGAACGGGTCCAACCTTACATGCTTGATTCGATAAAATATTTAATCTGATTTTCTTTAAGTCTAAACCACCCGATAGACCTAGTTTGAAGAAAACGGATTTTTAAGCAGATAAGTTTTTAGCAGCATCTCGAGATAGTTTGCAAACGAACTGGAAAAATTGGCCCTAAGTAGCGGGGTGTTGCACGCGCGAACCGGCGAAGGGAGACGCACGAACCGGTGACCACTCGAGTGCCGCAACCCAATCGGCTCATCCCCGGGACACGGCTGAGGTCAACCCACACGACCCGATCTGATTCACGCGAGCCTGAGATTTCCGTTAGTGTGATCCAGTTTGTTCGTGTGTTTTGTACGGCCATCCAGAAGATCAGCCAGATCGCCAAAAATTTTAAGTCGTAAGTTGTCTACGTCAAACCTTTAGATCTGCTACGCATAGTTTTACGTTTGCTGTTGAATTCGTGATTTGTGCATAACGAGATCCCAACAAATCCCAACAGCGCGACCGTGTTGGATGGAGTTGTTGGTGCTATATAGTGAAAGCTTGACTTTGGATGATATTGCACTTTTTCCCTTTATGAATGAGAATCATGTTCGATTAAACAAGTTCTATATTCTGTTATTTTGCACTTAGATAAGATGGTTGATTAGCGGGTGAACAGAAGATCATCTTATCAGTCATTTGGGAAACAAAAATTGTGGTTTACAACCTAAATAGAAATGAACACCCCCAACAGAACGGTTGTAGTGTCAACGGCACAGTTGGTCTTGACTGATTAGTTGCACTAGTATATTTGCGTATTGAACAGGATCACAGAGAGTAGCAGTTCGTTTTATTCTGGTCATCATAAACGAACTAGGCCTCGGTTAATTATTGCGTTTTCTTAGCTTGTAAGATATTAAACAGACATATATATGCTATACATATCACTTTGATTCACATGGATGAAGTTCAGTTCGTTGGACTAATATTCTTACTGTCTTGGGTGATGTTGCTGTATGTATGATGTGCTGTTAGGATATTTACGGTCACCATGTGTGTTACTTTGATGACATCCCCAAAGTAAGTTCATGAAGGATTGTTATGCTAAACCCTGTAGGTAGATTAAATTTCAACATAATAATAATGTGATGAACGAGCGCTAGCTTTGGTAATATAATATATTGATTAATTCTTGATTATCATTAATTAAATTTTTAATGGACATTATATCTTAAACATGAGGAGGTAATTGGGTTAAATATTATTGGAGTCTCAAATGTAATTTGGGATAGGAAAAGAGAGTGTAATAATATTACGTTAGTGAAGCGTAATATTAATTAAGTAGTTGAAGGAGTGGGCCTGACCCACAGTTAGCCCATTACTTAAGAAGCCCTATTCCTATTGTCCTAAGGATCCGTACTGTAGCTCTATATATACATCATTAAGCTCATGAAAGAGACATAGAAGAGAACAGAAATCTCCCACACGTGAAGCACACGCCGATCATGTCTCTCTCTCTCTCTTCTCTCTCTAGAATTCCATTCGAGTTGTATCTTCTTATTGTTTTTCCATCGGTACAAGTTGAAGGGGTGTACGAGTGATACAGTAGAAGATCCCGAAGGTAATCGAGACATCATTATCATCTACTGAAGTCGACGAACCTTGACCCAAAGGCCGAGATCTACCGACCTCAGCCTGCCGGACGGACCGCTGCGACAAGCCGAACCACCTCCGCGATCGGCCAGTCCCATGTGACGACCACTGGAGATCTAGCCGCTCCTCACGAACGCCGATCCCGCAACCTGATCGATCTCGGCTTCTTCGTGTGGTGCTCTCGGTCATCCCGCATCCGACATATTTCGAAAATTTTAAGCTGTAAGTTTTCTACGTCAAACCTTTAAATCTGTTGCGCATAGGTTTACTTTTGCTATTGAATTCGTGACTCGTACATAACGAGATTCTCATAGAACCCAACAGAAGCTGCACGAGCAGGTGCCTTGCTGGAAAATCTAGCGGCTCCCGAACGTGGTTCCGGGAGAAAAGTCGATGCCGAACGTCACGCCAAATGTTTTTTCGATTAATAAGTCGTGTTGATGAGCAGCAGATATGGAGTTCGGGACCAATAAACTCAAGGTGTTGCAGATCTGTACCCGAAGCCCGCAAATATACTGAGAAATAAGTTGCTCTATCGTCTCCCGAACAATGACCCTCGTTAGTCGTAAGAAGGCGATAAAAGGTCATCAGTATACTCGTTAACTGACCATTGTCCTTGCCGCATATTTTGGAATTGATTATACCGTACACAGATAATTGAATGGAACGAACTCACGCTCAAGATGTTTCTTAAATTTTCCCAGGTGACGATCATCGATTTGTCCAACCTGCGTCACCTCGCCTTGAATTGTTGCCACAAAACGGCGGCTTGGCCACAAAGTCGTGTCGCCACTAGATCCACTCTCTTGTCATCAAGAACCACCTTGAAGTCGAGGGAGGCTTCGACCGCGGCCATGAAGTCCAAAAATTTCGATGCATCCAGCCCGCCAAAAAATTCAAGAATATCCACGCGAAAAAAAGACTTCCAGTGCCTATCCTTGTCCTGAAAATCGTCCTCCCCGTTCGGATGTCCGAAGGGGTTTGTCAAATCAGAGATAGTGTCGTCATTGTCTGCACCATCCCCATCCCACGAAAGTAGCGACCGAACGCGGGGCACCCCGCATGCGCCCCAACCGCGACCTCCGCGCGTTCTCCCGTATCGTCGCCACGGCCACAGTTTGCCTGATTGCCGAAGCACTTGTATTGAGCACCAGTGCGATATCCTCGATCCTCGCAGTAAGATTCGCCATGACCTGATCAGACGCGACGCATCTTTGCAGAAATGTTTTCATCGGCGCGTCCCGTCGTTCATCGGCATCATTCGGTTTCGGAGGCATCTTGGATCGTGTCTGGTCTCGTGATACCAACTGACGCAGGAAGCGTGTACGAATGGAACAGAGAAAGAGCAAAGCTCACGTATTCTTTCTTCATACCAATCAAGTTATCTACTTATGCTTTTAGCAGATATTATATAGAGTTCAAAGAAAATTAATTTCATATCTTCCTAAACAAGAAAAATACAAATATTAAATATTCTCATACTATCTAAAAATAAAGAAATAAGAAGGCTATAAATGATAAATTTAAATACGGAGAAGATCGTATTTCTCCATATAGGCCAGCGCGATCTCGTCCCCATCAGTTAGTTCATGACATAAAATGAATTTATGAATTTCAAATTATATTTATGATTAACTTAACATACACACACACACACACACATATATATATATATATATATATATTCTCTCTTAATATTTTTTTAATTAAATATTTAAAAATTTTAGTTTAGAAACTTGATCATACAAAGTTAAGGACGCAACCTCTATCTCGCATCTTCATGAAAATTATTGAACCCTAAAAACATAATTTAGTCATGGCAGAATAGCAAATATGAAAAGAATACCAGATCAGTTCGCATGTGCGAGTTCATATTTCATCATATACACATGTCATTAGTCCAACAGAATAAAACGTGAAATGTTTGTGAGCCTTATACAATCTCTGGTCATCCAGCAATCAGCAATCAAACATCGAAAATAGGTGCAGCTTAGAAATTTCAGGAGGACCCTTTACTAGTTACAATACCTCAAATAGTTACCCTTGAAAAAAACTACTTAAAATGGGAAATCTAAAAATATCAATGGACAAAAAAATAAAACCGTTAATTGCCGCTTCTACTGTATATATAAATGCACCAAATAAATGAAGAAAAATAACACAAACACAAAAAATAAAAATTAGCTAAGTCGAATACAATAAATTGTTGTGGCTAAGAAAGGAAGGTGGTGGCATAAATTGCAAGCATGGCGCGTTATTTTGCGGCAACACTGGCGGCAATGCTTGTGGCGACCATTTTCCTTTCGACTCCGGCCGAGGGCAATAAGAAATACATCACTTACCCGGCCCTTTGGAAGGATAGGATTCCCTATAATCCCCCGGCATCTCCGGCAAATCCCTACCATAGGAACTGCGAAAAGGTCGAAAGGTGCCGAACGGGAGATGGCAGGAAACTGCTGACGACCGTCGAGAACCTCCCAAATATGTCGGTGCACGGCCTGCAAAATGTCGTTCAAGAACGAATTTGAAAAAAATAATAAAAAATAAAGGGTTTGTTGATAATAATATTATAGAGGTGAGCTATATATGGGGTTTGGTTGTTTTTGTTCTCCTTGGAAGATTTTTCGGTTAACACTGATGGATTTTTGGTATTGTTCTTGCAATATTGTTTACGTGATGCTTTGCATGTTGGTTCAGAGATTTTAATTGTTGTTTTTCTTCTTACTGGTATCAAAAATAAGAGAAGAAAAATAACACAGGAGGAAGTTGGATGCAAAAAAAACGGATGCATCATTTTCTGGTTTTTTTCATTCATATAAACAAAGTAAAATAACTGAACACTAAAAAATAACTTCTACTCAAATAACTTCTACTAGCTTGTATTCAAAAATAAAATAACTACTATGCTAAAGCAAATACTGGACACATATTTCAAACAACAAGATTAACTTATCAATCTCTTCCTTAAGCTTGTTGTTCTCTACCAATGGCCTTCACACCAATCCTTTCTCTCATTTCCTGGAATTTTATTTTTGCCAACGACTTAGTTAGAATATTAGCACTCTGATCTTTTGTGCAAACGTGTTGAATTTCGATCATCCCTGATTCAACGCAATCCCTGATGTAGTGAAAACGGGTATCGATATGCTTACTCCTCTCATGATAAACCGGGTTTCTGCTCAATGCAATTGCGGACTGATTATCGATCTTCAGCACCACTTTCTTAACCTCGACCTTCAATAAATCTGCTAGCAATCGCCCCAGCCATACTCCTTGACACGCTGCTGCACATGCAGCGATATACTCAGCTTCACAAGAAGAAAGTGCAACAACTTTCTGTTTCTGTGAACACCAACTAATCGGATTAGACCCAAGAAAAAATACTAATCCTGAAGTACTTTTCCTGTCATTGGTATCACCAGCTAGATCACTGTCAGAATATCCGACCAGCTCCAAAACTCCTTCCTTCTTCTCATAAACACAACCGAGATTTAACGTACCTTTCACATAGCGTAATATGTGCTTTACTGCTGCCATGTGCTCTGTTGTGGGCTTCTCCATGTGTCTGCTCACCATGCCAACTGAAAACGCCAAATCCGGTCGCGTGTGCAATAGGTATCTCAAGCTACCAACTACACTTCGATACAAGGTTTTATCAACTGGAGGATTAGTACTCTCTTTGTTCAGCTTCAAACGTGGCTCCATCGGAATATGTGTTGAATTGCAATCTTTCATCCCACATTTATCTAATACTTTTCTCGCATAAGCTGACTGATTTAGAGTAATTTTATGAGGAGTCTGACAAACTTCAATTCCCAGATAATAACTAAGTAACCCAAGGTCACTCATGCTGAACAACCTTTTCATCTGAGATTTAAATTTATCGATATCTTGAATGCTCTCTCCCGTAATAATTAAATCATCCACATATACACCAACAATTAAGTTCCTTTTCTTCTGACTTCTGGTGTACACGGCATGCTCTAAAGAACACTTCTCAAAACATAGCACCTTCAGTGACTTATCCAGTTTTGAATTCCACGCTCTAGGTGCTTGTCTCAAACCGTACAACGCTTTGTATAATTTCAGCACCTTATGCTCTTCTCCTTTTATCTCGAAACCTGGTGGCTGGATAACATATACATCCTCTTCCAATTCGCCGTTAAGGAAAGCGGATTTCACATCCATATGATGCACTTCCCAACCTTCATGTGCTGCAATTGAGAGCAGCAACCGTATTGTTTCCAACCGAGCAACTGGGGCAAACACTTCGTCAAAGTCTATACCTTGCCTTTGAACATACCCCTTAGCTACCAATCTCGCTTTATACTTCACAATTTTCCCTTCAGCATTTTTCTTCAATTTGAAGACCCATTTCAGTCCTATTGCTTTCTGGTTGTCTGGCAATGTAACAAGTTTCCAAGTTTCATTTTTCTGGATAGAAGATATTTCTTCCTCCATTGCTATTCTCCAACTCGGATCTGTTTTGGCTTCTTCATAGCTCGACGGCTCTTCCTCTCCTAGCAAACACAGCCCTGAATATTCTAAATCAATTGGAAAAGTTCTATCATACAAACTTTTAAGATCTCGCTTTCCACGTGGACCGACTGATGAACTTTCCTCGATCATTTCAGGTTGTACTGATTCGTTAAATTCACCCCCATTAACTTCTGGGGTATGTGGTGAGTTTGAACCAGAATTACCTATATCAATACCAGACTCACTGATACTCTGTTGATTTTCCCTATTTTCTGTATCAAACATACCTTCAACCGTAAAATATTGTGTCGAAGGTGTGTTCCCTACTCCTCGTGTTTCTGTAACTGGAACTTTGTTCCACTCCCACTTCTTCTCTTCCTCAAACACTACATCTCGTGACACCACAACTCGTCTTGTCACTGGATCAAACATCCGATAGCCTTTAGTATTCATGTCATATCCAATGAACACCATTTGTTTACTTCGGTCTGCAAGTTTTGAAAGATGAGGTGTAGTATCTCTTACGTGTCCCACACATCCAAATATGCGAAAGTGTTCAACAGAGGGTTTGCGATTAAAATATGCTTCATAAGGAGTTTTTCCAGTGACACTTTTTGTTGGTGCTCTATTTAGGAGATACACGGCAGTTGACACCGCCTCTCCCCAAAATTCACCTGGAACTTCCATGCTTTTCAACAAGCTCCGTGCCATGCCGACCACCGTCTGATTTCTTCGTTCAACAACTCCATTTTGCTGAGGAGAGTATGGCGCCGTTAAATAACGCTTAATTCCCATCATCTCACAATATTGCTTGAACTCATTTGAGGTGAATTCTCCGCCTCGATCCGTGCGCAAAGCTTTCAGCCTACTGTTTTTCTCCATTTCAGCTGCAGCTTTGATCTTCTTAAACGCTTCGAACGCTTCATCTTTGCTTCGAATCAGCACCTGCCACATGAATCTAGTACAATCATCAACCAACAGTAGAAAATAACGCTTGCCTCCATTTGTAGCAGGAGTTATTGGCCCACACAAATCTCCATGCCATAACTCAAAAGGTGATTTCGCTCGGAATTTCGTCACTGCTGGAAATGGATTTCGATGTTGCTTTCCGATTAAACAACCATCGCAAATACGGTCCTCGTGCTCAATTATGGGCAGGCCATGCACCATCTGTTTTTGACTTAGAAGCTTCAAGGAATTAAAGTTCACATGACCATATCTTGCATGCCAGCACCACGCCTTATCTTTGCTTCTAGTCAGGAGGCACTCTGGATGTGTAGGATTGATATGTAGCACATACAAACGGTTCTTCGACCTGCTTACTTTAATTAACAATTTTTGAGTTCTGTCCAAAATTGACATCACCCCTCCTTCAACCATAATCTTGCACCCGTTCTCATCTAACTGACCAAGGCTTATTATGTTACTTCTCAACATCGGGATGTAGTATACATCTGTCAATATTCGGTGTGCACCAGTGAAACACTCGAATAAAACAGACCCTCTTCCTTGTATATCCACTGTTGACCCATCTCCAAACTTGACCGACCCTTTAATGTTTGTATCAATTTCAGCAAACTTCTCGATACTACCAGTCATGTGATTACTTGCGCCAGTATCTAGATACCATGACTTGTCTTGGTTGCCATTCAACTTTGGCACCACCTTGTCTTCGTGCAGTAGCAACTTTTTACTCTGTATTTCATGGCTAAGGATACAAACTTCTGTCATCAAAAGTGCCGGCTCATCATCTGCTTGTGTCGTAATAAGATTGGCTTGCTGCCTTCGGTTTGGTTTTGGGCAATCTTTTGCAAAGTGACCAAATTCATTGCAATTGTAACATTTCACCTTAGATATGTCAAAATTTTGTGATCTCCGCTCATCAAAAGTGTGACCACCATTTCCTCGACCTCTACCTTGACCACGTCCACGTCCACGTCCTCGACCTCTTCCGTGATAGCCTCCTCTTTTAGTGCTGTTGAAATTTCCATCTTTCTTCCCTTTTGCACACTTAGCCTCCCACTCAGCCTGAGTGAGAAGTAGTTGATTCTCACTGCCCTTTGACAGCTCTCGACCTTTAAGCCCTTCCTCAAAGGTTCTGAGACGACCAATTGCCTCTGATATTGACATATTCTCAATATCCCCAAATTGCTCAATAGTACCAATAATCTGAAGAAAACGATCTGGCACTGAACTGAATAACTTTTCAATCACCTAGCTATCATCGATTTTCGTGCCAAGTGATCGAATTTCAGCCACCAACGTCGTAAGTTTCATAGAGTACTCATTTACTTTTTCAGAATCCTCCATTTGTAACTTGTTCAGTTGTCGTTTTAGCACCTGTACTCGTGCCTTCTTGACACGATCTTCGCCGACTCGCATCTCTCTTAGTGCTTCCCAGGCCTCCTTAGCCGACTGCTTCTCTGCAATTGCCATCATGACATCATCTGGCACTGCCTGAGATATAGCTACCATTGCTCCTTGATCCTTGTCGTCATCTCTGTCTGTGCCTTCAATCACTGACCATACCCCTAGCGAACGCATGATGATCTTCATCTTAACAGCCCACATGCTGTAGTTTGATTCGCTTAACATAGGATATTGGATCGGGACTGAAATTCCTTTTGTCATCGTCTTGACAACTTCTGTTGACACAACACCTTCTTTGCCTGACATGGATTCTTGAACACTCAGCTATCGCAACCTTGCTCTGATACCAAATGTTGGTTCAGAGATTTTAATTGTTGTTTTTCTTCTTACTGGTATCAAAAATAAGAGAAGAAAAATGACACAGGAGGAAGTTGGATGCAAAAAAAACGGATGCATCATTTTCTGGTTTTTTTCATTCATATAAACAAAGTAAAATAACTGAACACTAAAAAATAACTTCTACTCAAATAACTTCTACTAGCTTGTATTCAAAAATAAAATAACTACTATGCTAAAGCAAATACTGGACACATATTTCAAACAACAAGATTAACTTATCATTGCACATATACGAAAATATATCACAGGTTTTGCGAAAGATGAAAAAAACAAATGAAGGATTATAACAAGTTCATAGATGCATGGAAATGAACTTTCAACAAGAGTGGTTTTAGGAAGAAATGTTAACTTGAGTTTTATAAATTCTTAATTAAACTTCGAGGTACAATGGCCGGCATAAATAGAAACATGAGGAAAACTCGAATGATGAGATTACGTTTACGTAGTATCAATCATGACAAAACGTAATAAATAGTTAAATATTTCTGTTAATTTTAGACTTAGTATTAATCATGCTTAGACGATAAATAGTGGAAGACAAACATAAATTAAATTTCCTTTTAGTCTACTTTATGTAAAACGTCAATAATCATGTAAGTGTCCGCTGGGAAAACGACACTCAACTAATGTAAAATCCAACTGACCACCGAATTCAGTATGCAAAATCACTTCTATATGGAAAGGAACTAATGCAATAGAAGTTCTTGGCTGTTCCGCAGACTAATCAAACTTCTTTCAACTAGCTCTCTTCAATGAGAGCAAATGTTTCATTCTTTTTTTTATTATTCTTGTAATACTCCAGTAACTTATTAATAAGCAAAACAGTTTTAGCGTCCGAGAATAAGTTAATTCTTGTTAATAAAAGCTCGAACCAGCTTCTGAGTGTAAGCTAATCTTTATTACTAAAAACTAGGTTTTAACTTCCCAGGGTAAGTTATTCAAGTCTGACGTTTTTAGTTCGAGGGTTAAACCAAGATAATTTCAGATGAGAGTTTATATCAAAGTCTGTCACACCCCGCCTTACTACTAGCTTTGAAAATCAGAGTAAAATTTTTGTTTTTATTTTCGAAAGAACGTGCGAGCTGGGTTTTCGAAAATACTGACTTATTGCGGGATGTGGCAGATAAAAACTTAAACTGAAACTTGGGCTTGCCCACAGACATAATAAAACATGCAACCAAACTGTCCGTTCGCGGATTATGGAATTATACATGCATAGTCTGTACTATCTCGCACTGTCTAGAAGAACTCGCTGGGGGAAGCATCCGAAATACGAATACATAACATGCGTACATAAACTGAATAAAATACACATGATCATAAATCTAGGACATAAAAATGCTGGTAAAATATGTCCGACTCTCATGACCACGCTGCGCCACATCTGTGCTCATCCGGCACGCTCGACTCCGTCTCCTGAAAAACACAATGGGGGCGTGAGCAAACCACTATGCTCCGCAAAGACCAGTACTGAACAAAACATCATCTATAATAACGTATCATGAAACATAAATATATAAGAGCTGAAACTGTAAACTGATCTCTGATGTCTGTTCTGATCTGTGGTCAAAAGACCCTCGGCCGTAGCCGCTCGTGTGCACACGCCGATGGGGTAGAAAGGGCCTCGCCCCTCCCAACGGTCATCAGGTGGGTATAAAGGCCTCGGCCACCCAACCCGGAACTAAACTGTCTCAAACATACCTCTGCCATGGTACAGATATTATCTATGATGTGACATCCAGTACATGACCCCCACCTGAAAAACTTGAAATCTGGTATGCAAGTGCGGAAGCTGGAGTAGCGGTCGGAGGCTCGACTCTCCTTAGGCTACATAAATATTTAAGCAAAATAATGCTAAGTATAATGCTCAGAATATTTAATTATATGCTAAAATGCTCGGACTTATCTACGCGATTAAACTGGACTGGACTGGCTCGGAAAAATACTGAAATTTCCGGAACTGGACTCGGATCAGAAATCACGAGTAAAAACTGACTCGAACCGCCGGTCGAACCGGCCGGTTCGCTGGCTGGCCGGACCGCCGGCTCGACTGGGCCGGGCGGTCGGGCTGGGTTCGGCTAGACCGGGCTCGGTCCCGTGCCGGGCCAGCTGGTGCCCGGGCACGGCGCTGGGCACGGCTGGTGCGACCGGGCTCGGTCCCTGGGGCCGCTGGACATGTCTTGGCGCGGACTGGCGCTGGTGGGCACGGCCAGGGGCTGCTGGCACGGCCCGGGCACGACTGGTGCCCCTCGGGTGCGTGCTGGGCACGGCCGAGGCTCGACTGAGGCGCTGTCGTGCGGCTGGGCACGGACAGGCACTGGCCAGACGCGGCTGGCACGGGGAAGGCGCGGACAGAGGCCCCTAGGGCGCTGCCGGGCCGTCCCGAGGACACTGGGCACTCGGGCATGCTGCTGGGACATGCACCGAGACCGACTGGCTCAGCTGACCCGGCTTGGATCAGCCCTGGACCTGGCACGAGGCTCTGGCACGAGACCTCGTGCGCTGGGCTTGGCACGGACGCTGCCGGGCGTCCCTGGGCACGCGGGTGTGCTGCTGGGCACATCCCGGGCCAACTGCGTGCTCGGGCGTGGCACTGGCACGACCCGAGGTCGGCTACGCATGACACGCGAGGCCATGCGTGCACTGAGGCTGGGACAGCGCGGCCAGGCGCTGTCGGGGTTGCTTGGGCGCGACGGGCGCCACGACCCCGGGTACGACGCGGACAGGCACTGCGGGCGCGCTGTCGCGGACACTGGTGCCTCGCGCACGCTGGCGCGGGCACGGACTGGCACTGGGCCGGGCACTGGCGCGCTATGTGCGCGGGCAGTGACCAAGGCCGGCCCTTGCCGGACCTCCGGCAACATTTCCGGTGACATGCAACTCCAAACATCATGATATGGTAAAATAAGCATAAATATCACATAAAACACTAGTGGACCCCGGGTCCACATGCATGATACTCGGGAGGGCCTAAATGGCACGTACGAGCAACTTGGCCTCCGAACCAACATTCATAACTTACAAAACTACTCAGGGCCGAATGATATACATCACAAATGATGACTATAATGGCTAACACTTGGGTCATACCATGCATGCATGAGGATGGGCCTCGGGTGGCCAAAATAGCGTATTTTCATGAATGAATTGACCAAGGCAATGAACTCCATTTATTCTCAAATTTTTACAGCATCAATGGTATGATATTTAAGGGTGATTTAACCAACATTTTCGACTTTGGCATGCATGCAACTAAAATTTTATTTTTAAGGCCATTTAATTCAAAAATTCGTAAATCATATATAATGACATGCATGGCTCGGTTTCTCTTCATGAAAAATCTTAAAATATCATAAAATAATTAATGAACATAAAAATCCCGAGCTTACCTCGGTTAGAAATGGAGATAATGAACTAGGGCTCGAAATGTGGTTATGCACGGCTTTAGGGGTTGGCTTGGACTTAGGTTGTGATTTGCTCGTGCCAAACACCTCCAAGAGACTTAGAAAAATATAAGGTACACTTATATGGTGCTAAGCCTCGAGGGAATGTGCTTGGAAAAGGCTGAGGTGCGGTCCTCCTTCTTCCCCGGGGCTGCGCGCGCGAGGTAGGCACCAGCTGGGTTCTTCTCACTTTTCTGATTTTTCCCTAAGTATTTGCTCGAGGTATTGGGGGTCTAAGAACTTCCTTGCATCTTATAGAAGAGGTTTATATAGGATATGGGGCGGAACTTGCTATGTGAGGTCAAAGGGGACCAAAATGGTTGGGAATCTTTCTCTTTTCATGCACATGAGTAGAGGCTAGTCATGGGGAACAATGGCTGACTTAAATCACGGTTTGGGTGGAGATTCCTGGTGGTTTTACAGAGCTCAAACGTTTATTTAAGTGATCTGGTCAGCCTTGGTACAAAAGTGGGGGACAAGGACAAAATTTCTTGAATAAACAATGTTGTGCACATGCTTCACTTCATGCTAAACTCTAGTTGACTTTCCTTAACAATGCTTAGGGCCAATTAAGCTCATTTAGACCCTTATTAAGTGCCTAATACACGTATGAGTTGGGCCCTGAGCAAAGTGGGCCGAAAATAATGGTTTTGGGCCTTAGAAGTGGACCTGCCATTCCTGCCGCTGGGCTGCTGGGCGCGGCACTGGGCCTGGGCGCGGGCTGGCGCGAGGGCGCGGCCTGGGCTGCGCGGTCACGGGCTGGCGCGGGGACATGCTGGGCTGCTCTGGCAAGATGGGCTGCGCGAGTGTGGGGACCTTGGACCCAACCTAAGGACTTCTCTTGGTATCCCAACACTTAGAAAAGATTTGCAAAGTGATGTTAAGGCATGGGGACATGCCCTTGGGCTCGGTTTGGGCGTGCATGGCGCGACTAAGGCGCGGCTCGGGTCTCGGGCACGAGACTCGACTAGGGCTCGATATAAAAGATCAAGACTTATACTTTGATATTTTTATACACTTAGAAAAATATTCTAAGTATAAAAATACCAATACTTGGCCATGCTCGGAATTTACCCGGAAATCAACTCGGAACCCAACTAGGGTTCGGAGTCGATAAACTCTCGAATTGACATGCTATTATTTATCAACCCAAATTAATGGATTAATCTTAACTTAGACTTGATATAGAATTATTCAAAGAATAATTTATCATGTTTGAGCATTTAGCATAAATAATATAACTCGAAAATTTCTGAAACTTACGGATTTCACTTATAGTCGAGCAGTGAAACCGTTCTGAATATTATTACTGTTTTGGGGCGTTACAACCTATCCTCCTTAAAATATTTCCGTCCTCGGAAATACAAAACTAAGGTGTTAGGCCAGAACTCCTACTACAGAACTAGATTAAAACATAAAAATAAAAAGTACATATATATATACATCTGAAAATCTCAAAACTCGAAATCTGGATAACGAGCTCTGATCTCGGCCTCTCTCTCCCAAGTGGCTTCTGACTCGTCGTGGCGACTCCAGCAAACTTTGACGAGCTCTATATCTCTGTTTCTCAGCCGACGGACCTTTCGATCCAGAACTGCTATCAGCCGCTCATCATACGTCAGGTTCTGCCCGACCTCTAGCCCGTCAAAGTTCACTACGTGGCTCGGGTCATACACGTACTTCCTCAACATCGACACATGGAAGACGTTGTGTACACCCGAGAGCTCTGGGGGTAATGCTAGACGATAGGCGGTGACACCAACTCGTTCGAGAATCTCAAAGGGCCCTATGAATCGGGGTTGCAGCTTCCCCCTCTTCCCGAAACGGACAACGCCCTTCATCGGCGTGACCTTCAGGAACACTTTATCTTCCTGTTCGAACTCAAGCTCCATTCTACGCTTGTTAGCGTAGGCCTTCTGACGGCTCTGAGCCTCTCTCAATCTCTCTTGGATCTCGGCGACCTTCTGCACTGTGTCCTCGATCATCTTGGGACCGAGAACCTGCTTCTCGCCGACCTCATCCCAATAAAGGGGTGAGCGGCACTTGCGACCGTATAAAGCTTCGAACGGCGCCATCTTGATCGACGAGTGGTAACTGTTGTTATAGGCAAACTCCACAGTGGGTATCCACTGCTCCCACGAACCACCATGCTCAAGGACACAAGCTCGGAGCATGTCCTCAAGCGTCTGGATAGTCCATTCTGACTGACCGTCGGTCTGTGGATGATAGGCGGAGCTAAACTTCAGCTTCGTCCCCATGGACTCGTTCAGACTCTCCCAAAAATGTTCGGTAAACCGAGGATCTCTATCTGATATAATCTCGGCTGGAACGCCGTGGAGTCTAACGATTCCCTGGAGATACACATCGGCTAGATGCTCCATGGATATGTCCATCCTGACAGGCATGAAATGGGCCGACTTCGTCAGTCGATCCACCACTACCCATACTGCGTCATGATGCTTAGCCGACATCGGCAAACCCGTGACAAAGTCCATGGTCAGCTTCTCCCACTTCCACTGCGGAATCTCTAAAGGCTGCATGAGACCGGTGGAACCTTGCGCTCAGCCTTCACTTTGCTGGCAGATCAGACACTTCTCGACAAACTCGGCGACATCTCTCTTCATCCCCTTCCACCAGAAGGACCTTTTCAGGTCGTGATACATCTTGGTGCTACCGGGGTGCGCCAAGTAAGGAGCACTATGCGCCTCGGTCAAGATCTCCTTCTTTAGGGTCTCGACATTTGGCACAACGATCCTCCCCTTGTATTCCAAGGCACCATCCGTGCCTCGGTAGAAACCTTCAACTCCTCCGGATGAATCTTCGCCCCCATCGAGCGAATGAACTCGTCGAAGGCTTGATCCCGTCGGATCCTGTCTCGCAACGTGGGCCACATTCTCATCGCTCGAATACCTCCCACAACTGGCAACTTGGGAGGTGATTCGACCACCTCTAGCTGCATCCGAGCGAACTCATGAATCAACTGACGCTGCTGAGTGATCATACAGGTCAGCTCGCCCTTTCCCTTCCGGCTGAGGGCGTCAGCTACTACGTTCGCTTTACCCGGATGATAGTTGATGGTACAGTCATATTCTTTCACCAGCTCCAACCATCGCCGCTGGCGCATGTTGAGCTCCTTCTGGGTGAAGATATACTGTAAGCTCTTGTGGTCTGTGTAAATCTCGCAGTGGCCCCCGTACAAATAGTGCCTCCAGACCTTCAGGGCGTGAACCACTGCTGCCAACTCAAGATCGTGAGTCGGGTAGTTCACCTCGTGCGGCTTTAGCTGACGGGAAGCATAAGCCACAACCCTACTGTCTTGCATCAAAACGCAGCCTAGACCCTGCTTCGAGGCATCACTATAGATAGTGAAACCCTGTGTGGGGTCCGGGATGGTCAACACGGGTGCCGTCGTAAGCCTCGATTTGAGCTCCTGGAAGCTCGACTCGCAACGACTATCCCACTCAAATTTCACCGACTTCCTCGTCAGACGAGACAAGGGCAGGGCAATCTTCGAAAACCCCTCGATGAAGCGTCTATAATAGCCTGCCAAACAGAGAAAACTCTGAACCTCGGTGGCATTTCTCGACGTCGACCAGTTCCTAACGGCTTCAATCTTGCTCGGGTCAACCTCAATCCCTCTAGAGGTGACAATGTGGCCTAGAAAAGCCACTTGGTCAAGCCAAAATTCGCATTTGGAGAACTTGGCGTACAACTTCTCACGCCTAAGAGTCTCCAAAACTGTCCTCAGGTGCTCCTCATGCTGCTCCGGGCTGCTGGAATAGACCAAAATGTCATCAATGAAGACGATGACAAACTGGTCCAGGAATGGATGGAAGACACGGTTCATGAGATCCATGAATACCGCT
>BKCP01004962.1:252032-269481 GCA_008636005.1 Striga asiatica | reverse complement strand
GCTGTCTCTGAGCTGGCTGTCTCGGGGCTGGTGGTCTCTGGTCCTGCTGTGGCTGAGGGCGGTCTGGGCAATCTCTGATACGGTGGCCTGGGCGGCGGCAATGGAAACATATGTCCTGCCCGGCAAGACACTCCCCGCGGTGCGGACGTCCGCAGGTAGCACAAGCCGGCAGGTCCTGTCGGGCTGGCTGGCCTCCCTGAGTTGGGCCTCTCTGTCTGCGGTTCATCTTGTCCTTGCGGCCGTCCCACTTCCTCTTGTTCGTCTGCTGAGCTGGCTGGGGTGGCGGAATAGCGGCTGGCTGTCTGGCTGGTGGCTGGGCACGGGTGTCTCTCAGAATGCACGCCTCGATCTGCTGGGCACGCTCAACAGTCTCGGCGTAGTCAAGGAAGCCATTGCTGGTGATCAAGAGTCTGATGTTGCTCCTCAAACCATCGAGGAACTGTGCTGCCTTCTTCTCCTCCGTATCAACAAGATGCGAAGCAAAGGCACTCTTACGAGCGAACTCGCGCTCGTACTCGTCCACTGAACGCTCACCCTGCTGGAGAGCGGCAAACTCCCGTGCCATCCTCTGCTTGAAATGGCGAGGATAGAACTTGTCCTCCAGTATCGTCATAAATTGAGCCCATCTCATAGCGTCACGCTCATCCTCGGTGCGTAGACGCCAGTAATCCTCCCACCAATCTCCGGCGGCTCCCTCTATCTGCAGTTCGGCGCACGCCATCTTGTGCGCCTCAAAAATCCCCATAATACGGAAGATCCTCTCCATCTTCCGGATCCACTCGGCCACGGCTAACAGGCCACTCTCCCCAGTGAAACGGGGCGGATCATACGTACGGAATCGTCTGACCACAACAGCCTGATCCTGCTCAACTGGGGCCTGGGGATCTCTACGCGGTGCCATTCTGAAATTCGGGAAACGCTTGAATTGATTAGTATAGCCGATTAAGAAATAGCCATACTACTTTTGAAATAATAAGGAAATAATATCCGAAAACACCTAGCTTGGCTAGAGTTCCGGTATACTTAAACTTTCGGCGTAATGGAGTTCTGACTTAGTCTAGAGTCCTTGGACTTAGCTGTTCTAGAGTTCTGTCAAGAGTTCTTGTCATTTGCTTATCTTTCTAGAGTTCTCCATCTAGAGTTCTTTCTTTTCTTATAGGAGGATAGTTATCTAGGCCCCATATTTGAACTGAATTTAGCACTTGCAAAACTTAAACTGAGTCAGGTGACTTACCTCGGAGTCGGCGCGGATGAGCGTGGCATGGTCATGCTTTTCTAAACTTTGAAAGTATGCAGAAACGCAAATCTGCGCTCTGATACCACCTTCTGTCGCACCCCGCCTTACTACTAGCATTGAAAATCAGAGTAAAATTTTTGTTTTTATTTTCAAAAGAACGTGCGAGCTGGGTTTTCGAAAATACTGACTTATTGCGGGATGTGGCAGATAAAAACTTAAACTCAAACTTGGGCTTGCCCACAGACATAATAAAACATGCAACCAAACTGTACGCTCGCGGATTATGGAATTATACATGCATAGTCTGTACTATCTCGCACTGTCTAGAAGAACTCGCTGGCGGAAGCATCCGAAATACGAATACATAACATGCGTATATAAACTGAATAAAATACACATGATCATAAATCTAGGACATAAAAATGTTGGTAAAATATGTCCGACTCTCATGACCACGCTGCGCCACATCTGTGCTCATCCGGCACGCTCGACTCCGTCTCCTGAAAAACACAATGGGGGCATGAGCAAACCACTATGCTCCGCAAAGACCAGTACTGAACAAAACATCATCTATAATAACGTATCATGAAACATAAATATATAAGAGCTGAAACTGTAAACTGATCTCTGATGTCTGTTCTGATCTGTGGTCAAAAGACCCTCGGCCGTAGCCGCTCGTGTGCACACGCCGATGGGGTAGAAAGGGCCTCGCCCCTCCCAACGGTCATCAGGTGGGTATAAAGGCCTCGGCCACCCAACCCGGAACTAAACTGTCTCAAACATACCTCTGCCATGGTACAGATATTATCTATGATGTGACATCCAGTACATGACCCCCACCTGAAAAACTTGAAATCTGGTATGCAAGTGCGGATGCTGGAGTAGCGGTCGGAGGCTCGACTCTCCTTAGGCTACATAAATATTTAAGCAAAATAATGCTAAGTATAATGCTCAGAATATTTAATTATATGCTAAAATGCTCGGACTTATCTACGCGATTAAACTGGACTGAATTGGCTCAGTAAAATACTGAAATTTTCAGAACTGGACGCGGATCAGAAATCACGAATCAAAACTGACTCGAACCGGCCGGTTCGCTGGCTGGCCGGACCGCCGGCTCGACTGGGCCGGGCGGTCGGGCTGGGTTCGGCTAGACCGGGCTCGGTCCCGTGCCGGGCCAGCTGGTGCCCGGGCACGGCGCTGGGCACGGCTGGTGCGACCGGGCTCGGTCCCTGGGGCCGCTGGACATGTCTTGGCGCGGACTGGCGCTGGTGGGCACGGCCAGGGGCTGCTGGCACGGCCCGGGCACGACTGGTGCCCCTCGGGTGCGTGCTGGGCACGGCCGAGGCTCGACTGAGGCGCTGTCGTGCGGCTGGGCACGGACAGGCACTGGCCAGACGCGGCTGGCACGGGGAAGGCGCGGACAGAGGCCCCTAGGGCGCTGCCGGGCCGTCCCGAGGACACTGGGCACTCGGGCATGCTGCTGGGACATGCACCGAGACCGACTGGCTCAGCTGACCCGGCTTGGATCAGCCCTGGACCTGGCACGAGGCTCTGGCACGAGACCTCGTGCGCTGGGCTTGGCACGGACGCTGCCGGGCGTCCCTGGGCACGCGGGTGTGCTGCTGGGCACATCCCGGGCCAACTGCGTGCTCGGGCGTGGCACTGGCACGACCCGAGGTCGGCTACGCATGACACGCGAGGCCATGCGTGCACTGAGGCTGGGACAGCGCGGCCAGGCGCTGTCGGGGTTGCTTGGGCGCGACGGGCGCCACGACCCCGGGTACGACGCGGACAGGCACTGCGGGCGCGCTGTCGCGGACACTGGTGCCTCGCGCACGCTGGCGCGGGCACGGACTGGCACTGGGCCGGGCACTGGCGCGCTATGTGCGCGGGCAGTGACCAAGGCCGGCCCTTGCCGGACCTCCGGCAACATTTCCGGTGACATGCAACTCCAAACATCATGATATGGTAAAATAAGCATAAATATCACATAAAACACTAGTGGACCCCGGGTCCACATGCATGATACTCGGGAGGGCCTAAATGGCACGTACGAGCAACTTGGCCTCCGAACCAACATTCATAACTTACAAAACTACTCAGGGCCGAATGATATACATCACAAATGATGACTATAATGGCTAACACTTGGGTCATACCATGCATGCATGAGGATGGGCCTCGGGTGGCCAAAATAGCGTATTTTCATGAATGAATTGACCAAGGCAATGAACTCCATTTATTCTCAAATTTTTACAGCATCAATGGTATGATATTTAAGGGTGATTTAACCAACATTTTCGACTTTGGCATGCATGCAACTAAAATTTTATTTTTAAGGCCATTTAATTCAAAAATTCGTAAATCATATATAATGACATGCATGGCTCGGTTTCTCTTCATGAAAAATCTTAAAATATCATAAAATAATTAATGAACATAAAAATCCCGAGCTTACCTCGGTTAGAAATGGAGATAATGAACTAGGGCTCGAAATGTGGTTATGCACGGCTTTAGGGGTTGGCTTGGACTTAGGTTGTGATTTGCTCGTGCCAAACACCTCCAAGAGACTTAGAAAAATATAAGGTACACTTATATGGTGCTAAGCCTCGAGGGAATGTGCTTGGAAAAGGCTGAGGTGCGGTCCTCCTTCTTCCCCGGGGCTGCGCGCGCGAGGTAGGCACCAGCTGGGTTCTTCTCACTTTTCTGATTTTTCCCTAAGTATTTGCTCGAGGTATTGGGGGTCTAAGAACTTCCTTGCATCTTATAGAAGAGGTTTATATAGGATATGGGGCGGAACTTGCTATGTGAGGTCAAAGGGGACCAAAATGGTTGGGAATCTTTCTCTTTTCATGCACATGAGTAGAGGCTAGTCATGGGGAACAATGGCTGACTTAAATCACGGTTTGGGTGGAGATTCCTGGTGGTTTTACAGAGCTCAAACGTTTATTTAAGTGATCTGGTCAGCCTTGGTACAAAAGTGGGGGACAAGGACAAAATTTCTTGAATAAACAATGTTGTGCACATGCTTCACTTCATGCTAAACTCTAGTTGACTTTCCTTAACAATGCTTAGGGCCAATTAAGCTCATTTAGACCCTTATTAAGTGCCTAATACACGTATGAGTTGGGCCCTGAGCAAAGTGGGCCGAAAATAATGGTTTTGGGCCTTAGAAGTGGACCTGCCATTCCTGCCGCTGGGCTGCTGGGCGCGGCACTGGGCCTGGGCGCGGGCTGGCGCGAGGGCGCGGCCTGGGCTGCGCGGTCACGGGCTGGCGCGGGGACATGCTGGGCTGCTCGGGCAAGATGGGCTGCGCGAGTGTGGGGACCTTGGACCCAACCTAAGGACTTCTCTTGGTATCCCAACACTTAGAAAAAATTTGCAAAGTGATGTTAAGGCATGGGGACATGCCCTTGGGCTCGGTTTGGGCGTGCATGGCGCGACTAAGGCACGGCTCGGGTCTCGGGCACGAGACTCGACTAGGGCTCGATATAAAAGATCAAGACTTATACTTTGATATTTTTATACACTTAGAAAAATATTCTAAGTATAAAAATACCAATACTTGGCCATGCTCGGAATTTACCCGGAAATCAACTCGGAACCCAACTAGGGTTCGGAGTCGATAAACTCTCGAATTGACATGCTATTATTTATCAACCCAAATTAATGGATTAATCTTAACTTAGACTTGATATAGAATTATTCAAAGAATAATTTATCACGTTTGAGCATTTAGCATAAATAATATAACTCGAAAATTTCTGAAACTTACAGATTTCACTTATAGTCGAGCAGTGAAACCGTTCTGAATATTATTACTGTTTTGGGGCGTTACAAAGTCGAAAGGATTTCAATTATAAATCTCAGTTCCTTTTTCCGTCATTAATCCAAAGATAAATGATTCATGTCACGACTCATTTCTTCCTAAGTCAAGAATAATTCAACTGAGTAATGACAAGGATCAATTTCAAGTGCACTCGAATAAGTATAGAAAGATTAAGCCTCAACCCTAGTCAAGTCGAACCCAACCCAAGATAAGGACGAGCAAACGTGCCCGGTCAAGTGTGCAAACACCAACACATGGCCAAACAACCGTGCACGGCCCTAGCATACTAGCAATATCTCTCGGCCTAAGTGATATCAAGAACTCTTAATCCAAGTTTCACCAGATCCAACATCTAAGACAAGCTCATTAGCCAAAAATATTGGGCAAACAAACTTTGGCACGTGTGGCCCGAGAATTATCAGGGCCCAACAGCTGTGCGCGCAGCCCGGGTGCGCTAACTTTACCGCGGCCCAGCGACCACGAGCAGTCCATCCGCCAGCACCTTACCCGACCTTACCTATTATGAAGTAAAGGTTCAATGCTTTAAGCTGGTGGACAAGCCACAAGAAATGGCCCAACACCAGGTGTACCATGTTCCAACGCGCGGTCCATGGTGCAGCCCACACCCGCTCGCGCAGCCCAGCACAAGGCCTGCCAGCGCACAGCCCAGGGCACGGCCCAACGCCAAACCAGGGGCCAAGGAGTTGTCAACCCAATTCATCGGTCAAATTGAAAATTTGACCAAGTGATCTTCATATAATAGCTGGAAAAACAAGTTCTCATCCATCCATGGCACATAAATCAAGAAAAGAGATGAGGTGTGGGAGAAAAGTCCAAAATTCTATCATCTAAGGAAAATTGACGGGGCCATCATCATTCTATATACTTCACTCTGAAAAATGAAGAAAGGAGGTCTGAACACTTAAGAAAAATCCATCAAAGCTCAGACCAAAAGTCCGGTGAGCCTTTTCCTTGCCTTAGAACGCGAGAACAAGTCCATAGCGAGCACCATGCCATTCTCTTCTAGTTCTTTTGAGTTTTACTGAACCAAGAGGCTAAGGATAACTTAGTCACGAAGTTAACCCATCCGAACACCTCCTAGGCCGAGCAACTACCGAGAATAGACCGAAAATTCATCTCTTTGTTCATTTTCAACTTCAGTGAAGGTAAATAGTTTTCCAACCTTTTTTCTAGCTTAAGCATGATAAAGTAATATCAAGCATAGAAAAAGAGGCATGCACGAGTAATATGAATGTTTTTGATTTTTGAGTTAATTATACTCTAAATTCGAAAGTCGTGTTACCATACGTGCCATAACTGAGTTTGGTACTACTTAAATCATTATTAATCATGTAGAATAAATTGGTTAAGGCTCGACTTATTTGGACGTCATTTACTCAGTCAAATAGAATATGGTTTTCAAGTCCATTTATAACCAACCGAGCCAAGTCTATATTAATGTTAGTAATTGCCAAGCTTTTAATACCTAAAAGCACGATAAATTATGTCAAATATTCAGACTTCATTAGTTTCCTACGATGAGTTAGGTGACTCGGTGACCTAGAATCCATGTAGCTCGTTTTTGTCTCCCAAACCATTTTATAATCGAGCCGAATCATCCTAGTGGTTTTATACATTTTTAGACTCATTATGTCTTGAAATATGAGATGGGTCCATTTATATCGGAAGAGTAGCCGGACGGCCGGCGAAGAGCCGACCGTGACCGTTGCCACGCATACAGCGTGCTGTAGCGCCCGGTAATGCCGTGTTCAGAGGTTAAAAGCCGGGGATAACTCTGAACAAAGGCTAACACACGCGTTTGCTCGTGTCAGTACCGCATGTGGATATCGAGTACGGTATATAGCCACGGAAGGGAAGTACCAGCGTGCACGGGTAGTGCCAGTAGCACTCGCCCGTGTCATGTCTAGTGCCATTATGTCTGCCAACTTCTGATAACACTCAGTTATGCGTAGCAGCACCCGGCAGCACAAAGGATCGTGCCTGTAGTGCTAACACAAACCCGAGAGCCAACGTGGCTAGGGTTCATGACTTGAGCGTGCGATAGCAACCATCCGCACCTTGCACTACCGAGCCGAGTCACACGAGTCAATTGTGACTGAGCCGAGGCGTTCGTGTCACCCGTGACCAACTGGCTCATGGCGAGTTTTAGAGGAAGCACCCGAACCTTTTTATTCTGAGTGGTTTTCCCTTGCACTTGGTTATAACTGGTGTTCAATTTTCTTTTCTAATTCCGATGATGGAATTCTTTTAAGAAGGGTAGATTGTAGTGCCCCGTTCGATTATTAGGGTTTCTATGAGGATCTGGATAATGTGCATTTCACGGATTATCTACGAATTAATCCCTAAGCGCAGCGGAACTAGAAGCGAGGGTTCAAAGCGTACCGTTTTAAATTTTTCCAGACTCAACGGACCGTTCCCGAACTCACCGTGAGCTTACTGACATGTCCCGAACTAGCTGGACCGCTCCTGGATAACCCCTAGACCACCTGGACACGAATCGAATGAGCTGGGAGCGAGCTGGTCCAGTTCTGCGCACTCTGGGCCAGTCTAGAAGGTTGTCCACACCTTTGGGCCGCGTCTGGCAGGAGTTGGGTCTCGCTGATCAAGTTCTGGGCCACACACTTGGCCCATCAGCAATGAATGAAGATGCGAGTTGGGCTTCGGGCGCACGCGGGCTGAAGTTGTGTATAACGTGGGTCAGAAGCTGTAAGGAGATCGGGTCGCGCGCGGGCTGGACGCAGGCCGGGTGGCCCGCGCATTGAATCTCCTACCAGATGGGCTTCTCCTCGTTGGGCCTTCCACTATGGGCTGGTAACGGGCCTTCTGGACGTCTGGGCTGCGCGCGCGATGACTGGCTGGGACGTGACTGGATATCCGCCAGGCATGCCGGACGGCGCGTCCGGCGACGGCAAGTCGTCGGAATTCGACCGGAGGGTCGCCAGAGGTCGTCGGTCATCATCGGCTGGTCGCTGGTCAATCCCAAAGCACACGAATTACAGATAAAATTACGGGGTTGAATATATATATTACGGGGTTTGATAAATATATATA
The DNA here is from genome assembly GCA_008636005.1 of Striga asiatica. NCBI lineage: Eukaryota > Viridiplantae > Streptophyta > Magnoliopsida > Lamiales > Orobanchaceae > Striga > Striga asiatica. The sequence continues at coordinate 261,340 of BKCP01004962.1, read as the reverse complement.
GATTACTCAACAACCTCATATCCTCTATTATATGACCCGACATCTCATCCAATCATCTTGGTGGGCGATAGATCGGAGATATCTCTACTGGGATTACTTGGAGAATAAGAAGAGAACACAAAAGAGAAAAGAGAGCACAAGAGGGGCGTGTATTTCTCACTCATACGAATAGGGCGTGTTTCTGTTCTAATGGATCTTAATCTCCTAATCCCAAGAAATGTGATGTATTTATAGGCTACAATAGGGACCCTAAGGAGGTATTAAATTGGTCTTCTCCTATTTGGATTAGACTATAGGCCAAGCCTACCAAACCCAAATAGGAATAATCCGTACATTCCACTAAAGTATTATTATTGAATAAACTCCCAATTTAATTCCCGAATTATATTCGAGTCTCCAATAATAATTACTCGATTTACCTCCCTGTGTTTAAGATATATAGTTTATCAATTAATTTAATTATTGACAATTAAATTAATCGACATCTATAACCAATACTAGTACCACTCATCACATTACTATTATGTCGAAATAAATTCAACTGGCCATATTTAACATAATAGTCCTTCATGAGCTCATCTCGGGGACACCATCAAACTATCAGACATGGTGGCCGTAAATATTCTAACACCACATCGTACATATAATGATATTACCGAAAACATTAAGTAAAATTATCCAGTAAATTGAATCTCACCCAAGTGAATCAAAGTAATATTAATTGCATGAACATGCATGTTTATATGTTACGGGTTAAGAGTACGCAGTAATTAACCGAGGCCTAATTCATTTACGACGCTCAGTATAAAATAAACTTCTCTTCTCTGGGATCCGTTCAATACACAAAGTGTACAAGTGTAACTAATCAGGCAAGACCAATTGTACGGTTAACACTACAACCGTTCGGATGGGGTGTTCATTTGCATCCAATTGTACGGTTAACACTACAACCGTTCGGATGGGGTGTTCATTTCCATCTAGGTTGTGAACCAACGATTCTTGTTTAGCAAGTAACTGATAGAATGATGTTTTGTTCGCCCGATGACGACCCATTCTATCTAAGTGCAAAACAACATAACATAGACTGTTTAATTAAACATGATTGGCATTCAAACAGGTTCAGTGTAAATACGACTAATCCCAAGCTTTCAATATATACACCAACAAACTCCCACTTATACTTAAAGCTTCCGCTTTACCGGTATACTTCTTTCAATCTCTATTCTCAAAGAACTATTGTCCTAACTGCCATACACCTGACTCCCTAATCCTTATCATGGCCATCAACAACTTTCACTCGAGTGTCAATTCAAAAAGGATCTCCCTGGTAGTCTCCTGATGTAACTACGCGACAAAACTCTACCCATTTGCCATTTCTCACACTGGGTCATACTTGCTCTATGCGCTCACTTGCCTTATGAACTTGTGTTTCCTTTCTGTTTGCAACTGCACCAACTGTCATCACAATAAAATTGCGATCTGACTTGGGCAAGCAAGGATCTTCACATTTCTAGTTCAATAAAGGTAACTGGATCCAATACCTATTGGTTCCACCTCACAAGTGAACACAAATCCCGAGGTAGATTTTACTGTATCGTTCACGTCTGATTAGAAATTAGAATCTTTTGTAATCTATAGCCGGCATAGTTTCTTTTGCTACCCCTACATATTATACTTAGCCCTTACACGGTGCTTGATCATATGTTCTACCATAAACCAATTACACCTATCTAGGATTACGTCGAAATCTACCAATTATACCCTTGGCAATAATAGATATGAGGCCTTATTTACTACATTGTACATACAAGGCTTCCTATTGCCGAGCATAAGGAACTCCCTTTATGTCACACATGCTACGGACGAGCCTTATGACAGTCCGTAGATAGAAGTTCGGATAATCGCAACAATCCTTTCTTGTGATCCTTGATCTCAAGAACATGTGCGATTTCTCCAAATGTTTCATATCTAACTGCTTGGATTATCAAATGGTCCGACAAAAAAGTCGCAGAACGTTCCGTTTATCTTCTACCTATATTTATTCAATGCGCTTATGTAGAGATTAAAGACTCTAAAGAGGAAAGCATGTTCAGAAGTTCTGATGCGCACGAGATGTCATTCCGAATATGATTCATTCAAAGAAGAAATGAAATTCATCGATTAATTACAAAGGAGTGTTGCAAAAGGAATTCACTAAGTTATATAATAAGATTATTTTTATTCAATCGAAGGCTCAGAGGGTACCGGCCTACGTTATTTACCTCTACGCCTGACAACACCCTTATCCTATTTCAAGTGATCGGAGTGTCGTCTACGCATAGTATAAAAATACCACCACGCTTCCCATAAATGCACAAAGCTCATTTGGTGACTGATCATATCCACATACTTGATCAACCAAATGTACCGGATTACAACACTTACTCTAGTCCACAAATTGACTGTTTCGGTTTACTGACTAGATGCTCTTAGCAGTCTACAATGAACCTTTCTGGGGGCTTCTTCATGGATCTCCCTTCAAGACCCCATTTTGATATCCACGATGCGAAACTCACAATACATATGAATTGTCTCAGCCTAAAATTCATATAGACTCAAGTGTGACTACTGGTGAAAAGGTTAACTCATAATAGATCCAACTTCTTTCTGAGTTCATTATTGCACAACAAGCCTACTTGTGGAAGTCTACACGAATTTACTCGTAGATCCATTAACCCCAATGGCTTTATGCCACTTAGTGGTTCTACAAGATCCCAGATCCGATTAGAGTCCAAGACCCTATTTCAAAAATCATTGTTGTTTGTTAAGTTCCTGCATCTAATGTCTCGGAGCTTCTCATTGTATCAACAGGGATTAGTTCCACGGTCACCAGAGACTACGTCCAAAGACTCTTCTCAATACCGTGAACTCATATTTTCATGCTTACCAGAGACTGAGTCCAGGACTCTCTCATTAAACATGAACCTATGGCAGTTGCCCTGTAACGCTCCCACTACAATGAGCATCTTATCGTATAAATAGGGATTTATTTCACATTCACTAGAGACTAAGTACAATGACTTTTTTCAAGAACTTGGATTCATATCTCTGTGTTCACTAGAGACTGGGTCCACGATTCTCTCATCAACATGAATCCATGTTGCTACATAGCAATCCTTTCACTACGATAAAGTACCTCCAGTAAAGATGTATTACTAGAGACACGTGTTTGCAGTCTTATTGTGGTATAACAATTTATATACGTGGTAACGAAGTTTTGAACTTCCACCTTTATCTTTCCTTATGACAACTCTACAAATGGGCCTTTGGTTTATCACTTAGTATTCCTCTAAATATCAAGCATTCGTTTTAACGATCACCTTCTGATCTTAGTACTGTAAACCATCATTTTCGTTACTATGGGGTATCCCACAAACAGCTGATTTTCTGAACGACTTTTTTGTCTTATCAGTATCAACTTTTCAGCCAATGTCGAAAATACTCCAAATTCGAATATGTCCTGGTAGGGTCTCAACCTTGTCCATAATCGTTTCGAAGTAGAAGTTACTAATCTAGATCGAACTTTGTTCAGAACCTATGTCGTTATCTGCACAACTCCAAAAAACGAAAAATTGGAAATTCCTAGTAACTCATCATTGACTTGATCAATATGACCAAGAGACCTCATCTCTTATTGGTATTAGTCGATTTGTCACTTACTTCCGTTATTGCATTGTGAGACCTTTTGGTTACTTGAGTCAACTATTATCTACCCACGTACCAAATGAATAAACGTTTCACTTTTTAGATAGAAAACTTGTCATCCAACAAAACGACTATATCCATATACAATTTAAAAACTAAAAACGAATTCTTTCTAAAACTTGGTACGCAAAGGTAATTACTCAAAACCAAATAATTCTAACATGGTCTCCGAGGGGAGTTATGAATCTTATCAAATTCTAAGTGAAACCCATTTCTCGATCCTAAGGTCATCAAATTTGATTGTACGTCATCCGAGGGGAAGCGCGCACGCTCTCATAAGATTACCTACAATCGTCCAAATCGAAATTTGTTCTGGTAATAACCTATAATTAATTTTTGTGATTTCACCTGAGGGGGAGCCCATACTTCAACTAATTGATTTACCAACAAATCAGAAATGATTACAAAATTTGCTCTAGTAATTTCCTACAATTAATTTTAGTGATGTCACCCGAGGGGGAGCCCATACTTCAATTAATTGATTTACCGACAAATCAGAAATGGAGGCCGTAGAAATTAAAAATTAGCTTCAAATTTAAATATGCTTCTCATTCTTAGTATAATTTTTAATTGAGAAATTTTACTTATGCAATTCCAATAATTAATCACATGACAAAAAGCAATAAATTAATTAAACATGCATAACAATTAATAGCAAGAATAATAATCAGGAAGTTGAAATAGGAAATTATTCAGTCCATGTAACATTGGAACTGAATTTTCCTTATCAGACTAGAACTCCCACTCCAGCAGACTTCCCATCCAAGTCAACTGGTTGCCGAAAAAAAAGTTGGTTGCTTCTCGTTCACCGTGCGCCACTGCTTTACTGCCCATTGCAGTGTCGCTCATCCGAGTTGTTGTCGTAGAATCCAGTCGGGTCACTGTCGAGTAGTTGTCGGCATAGCCGCGAGCGTCTCCCTGCAGCACCTTGTGCCGGTGATCATTGAGTTCTGCCATGTACCTCACGGCACCGGTTCACCGCACCTTGTGTTGTCACGCCCGGGCTCATCCGATGGCCCCGCCTCATTCCCACAACTGGTCATCATCCTCCAGCTGTCGTGAGTCATGCACCTGGAACACCTGGCAGCCAAGCTGTCGTGTTCCGTACATGCTCGTGCGGCCGGTCGTGATCTTGCAGTAGTCCACGGTCAATCGGGTCGTCGAAGTCCGTGGTCTCGTTGATGGTCGCCATGGTCGTCCGGGTTCATCTGCCATCAACATGATCACAATATAATTCACAACATTACATATTTCGATCCTAGACCCACGGATATGTTTACATGTTCGTCTACAAAATAATTAAATCTATCCGGTGTCCCATCGGGCGAATAATTATTACAAACATTTACAACCCAAGAATTCATCGACATGTCTGAGGCCTTAAAAATGTGCAATAAATAAACAAGCACACATTTAAGGCCATAAGAGTGGAAACACATTATCCTGCACAACCGATTATGCAATAATATTCCACAAAATATGGTTGCGCCCATACACACGTAATTCACATAAGCCCCTAAAATCCGACATTGCACAAAATCGAATTAAACAAAGTTCTGTGATACACTTGTTTGGATCTATGAGGATCTCCATAATGTGCATGTCACAAATTATCAATGAATTAAACCCTAAGCATAGCGGAACTAGAAGTGAGGGTTCAAAGCGTGCCGTTTTAAATTTTTCTGGACTCAACGAATCGTTCCTGAACTCACCGTGAGCTCACCGACACGTCCCGAACCAGCTGGACCTCTCCTGGACCACACCTGGACTGCCTAGACACAAATCGGAAGAGCTGGGAGCGAGCTGGGCCGGTTCTACAGACTCTGGGCCGGTCTGGAAGGTTGTCCGCACCTTTGGGCCGCGTCTGGAGGGAGTTAGACCATGCACTTGGCTTACCAGCAATGGAGGAAGACACAGACTAAAATTTGTGCGCACGCAGGCTGAAGTTGTGTGTAACGCGGGCCGCAAGCTGTGAGGAGATCGGGCCGCACTCAGGCTGGACGCGGGCCGCGCAGCCTGCGCATTGAATCTCCTGCCAGAAGGGCTTCTCCCCGTTGGGCCTTCCACGCTGGGCTGGTAACGGCCCTTCTGGACGCCTGGGCTGCACGCGCGACGACTGGGCCATCTCTTTACGGGCCGATGTGGCTGGGAATTGGGCAGACTGGATGGGCCGCGACTGGAAATCCGCCAGGCACGTCGGGCAGTGCGTGAGCCGTCGACACCGGCGCGTCCGGCGGCGGCAATTCACCGGAATCTGACCGGAGGGTCGCCGGAGGTCGCCGATCTCGTGGGATGGTCGCCGGTCAATCCCAATGCATCCGGTTGGCAAAATTCTGTCTTTTCGTGAAGAACGGACAACCTTGCGAATTACAGATTAGTTACAGGGTTGAATATATATATATATATATATATATATATATATATATTTGTTATGGGGTTGGATAAATATATATAAATAGCTCGACAACCTCAGATCTTCTGTTGTATGACCCGACATCCCATCCGATTATCTTGGTGGGCGATAGATCGGAGATATCCCTACTTGGATTACTTGGAGAAGAAGAAGAAGAGAACACAAGAGAGAAAAGAGAGCACAAGAGGGGCGTGCGTTTCTCAATCGTACGAATGGGGCGTGTTTCTGTTCTAATGGATCTTAATCTCCTAATCCCAAGAGATGTGATGTGCTTATAGGCTATAACAGGGGCCTTAAGAAGGTATTAAATTGGGCTTCTCTGATTGGATTAGACTATAGGCCAAGCCTACCAAACCCAAATAGGAATAATCCATACATTGCACTAAAGTAGCATTATTGAATAAACTCCTAATTTAATTCCCGAATTATATTAGAGTCTCCAATAATAATTGCTCAATTTACCTCCGTGTGTTTAAGATATAATGTCCATCAATTAATTTAATTACTGACAATTAAATTAATCGATATCTATAACCGAGACTCGTACCACTCATCATATTATTATTATGTCGGAATAAATTCCACTGGCCAAATTTAACATAATAATCCTTCATGAGCTCATCTTAGGGACACCATCAAACTATCGCACACGGTAACCGTAAATATTCTAACAGCACATCGTACATACAATAAAATTACCCAAAACAGTAAGTATATTGATCCAGAACATCGAATCCCACCCAAGTGAATCAAAGTAATAGTAATTGCATGCACATGCCTGTTTATATCTTACGGGTTAAGACTACGCAGTAATAAACCGAGGCCTAGTTCGTTTACGATGATCAGTATAAAACGAATTTCTGTTCTCTCTGATCTATTCAATACACAAAGTGTACTAGTGTAACTAATGAGGCAAGACCAACTGTACGGATAACACTACAACCGTTCAGATGGGGTGTTCATTTCCATCAAGGTTGTGAACCAACGATTCTTGTTTCGCAAGTAACTGATAGAATGATCTTATGTTCGCCCGATGAATACCCATTCTATCTAAGTGCAAAACAACAGAACATAGACTGTTTAATTAAACATGATTCTCATTCAAACGGGTTCAGTGTAAAGACATCTAAAGCCAAGCTTTCAGTATATACAACAACATCTCGGATTATTCAATTTATTGTCACTTTATTTTATTTTTATATGCCTTATTTGGTTGCATATTATTTAAATTATTAGTTGTGCTTAAATTATATATTTATGTGCTAGTTCGATTTATTAATCATTCGTCGTTCAGAAATTTTTCGGTTTAATCCGTAACGATATTTTTCATCTGTTCTCGTTAATTTCTCTAGTACTTTGAACTGGACATGGAAGCCTTATTTTTAGCCCTTCCTCTGGCCAAATATCAACCCTTCGTCGACCCAAGTACACAGCCCAATTGAAGTCAAGAACCCGCCCCATGCCTTGGAGGAATTTGGCCTCATTTGTTTTGAATTTCAAAATTTTTGTCAAGGCATTTTAGTCATTATTTTGACCAACTCTTCTCAGCCAAAGGGAGTGTAACACCCAGCCTTGACTAGCTTTGACTTTTGAAAAATCAGAGTAAATTTTTCGCTTTTATTTTCGAAATGTCGTGCGAGTTTATTTTCGAAAATACTTACTTATTGTGGGATGCTACTAAACTTACTTAACTTACTATTTCGGAACGTGAATAAAACATACAACCCATCGAGCCACTACGGCGATAGTGAAACATACATGTAGTCTGATAATCTCGCACTACTTAGTCTAGTGGAAGCTTTAAACTGAAAACATACATAACATACGCATTCTTATAAATACATGTTCATGAATTTAAGACATAAAATGCGTGTAAAAATGTCCCCTGCTCATGACCACGAATGCCACGTCTGCTCACCCGGCACGCTGGACTCCGACACCTGAAATAAGAAAGTCTGTGGGAGTGTGAGCACATCTGCATGCTCGTGGAAAAACTAGAACTGTAATAATCTTAACTGTAAACATAAACTTAAAAGCAGCATAAAATAAATAAATAAGTTTTGCTGAAATGGAGCATTTTCTTATACTTATACTGTGGTCTCAAAGACCCTTATAGGCCCTTACTTCGGCCGCTCGTGTGCACATCACCCGATAAGACTGAAGGCCCTTAGGTCGGCCCCTTATCGGGTACTAGGTGGAATAGGAAGGCCTTTAGGTCGGCCTCTCACCTGGAAAAAACTTAATATCTCGAACATATCTCAGTCATGGTACAATAATTATGGACGGTGTAAAACCCAGTATATGACCCTTACTCTTGCCGACACTGAATTAGACAACAACTATAATAACATATCATGAACTTCAATATATACGAACTGAACTTAATCTTTCTTTTCTTTTCTTGTCTTTTCTTCTCTTTTCTTTTCTTTTCTTGTGGTCAAAGACCCTCGGCCCTTAGGTCGGCCGCTCGATGTGCACCACCCGATCTGCGGGTACCAGGCGGAATAGGAAGGCCCTTAGGTCGGCCTCTCACCTGAGAGAAACTTAATTGAACCACAAACGGGATGATTCAACCGTCCGGGTAACTTACTCACTCACGTACCTTATACATGATAACTGAAATGCGCAACGTAATGCCCTGTAAATGCTCCCACCTGGTAACTGAAAATATCTGGACTGACGCAAGTGCTCGAAGTAAGGTAGCGGTCGAAGGCTCGACTCTCCTTAGGCTACATAAAAATCTAAGTAAAAATATGCTAAGTATTGTGCTTAAATTAATTATTTTATATGCTTGACTTAGATGCTTGACCCGGACGAATTTAGACTGTTATGGGGTTTTTCTTAAAAATGTTCTAAGTCCGAAAAATTTAACTGTTATTCTTGAACTGACTGATTAGGCCTGGAAAAATATTTAAAATCCGAAATACAACTCGGATCGGAACTTACGAACCAAAAATCGAGGTTCGAACCGCCGGTCGAACCGAACGGTTCAGGGACTGGCTGGACCACCTGCTCGGCTGGGACGGGCAGTCGGGCGCTGCTCGGGCTGACCGGGCTTGGTCATGGGTGCTGCGGGGGCGGCTGGCACGACCTTGGCACTGGTCGTGCCCCTCGGGTGCTGTTGGGCACGGCCGAGGCTCGCTGGGCACGG
>BKCP01004962.1:171140-251808 GCA_008636005.1 Striga asiatica | reverse complement strand
TGCGGACAGGGCGCGGGTCGGCACTGCACGCGCTACGTGCGCGGCTAGTGACCAGGTCCGACCTTTGCCAACTTTTTTCAAACTTTTCTAGGGACAAGCCACATGTATGACCATAATATGATTAAATATGCACAAAAATGCTGAAAATACCTAAGGGTGGCTCGGGCTTGCGGGGAATGATTCGATGGGGCCTATATGGCACCCTTGAACCCTAGGTCACCGAACAAACATGCACAACTTGTAAAATCACTTATGGCCGAGTTTAATACATGTAAAATGATGCTTATAGAGGCTAGGTCATGGGTCATATCTTGCATGTATGCTTAGGATGGCTCGGGGGTGAAAATAGCATGAAATCATGAACGACTTGACCGAACCAACTACTTAATCTAGCATAAATGAACATGGCCGATTTATACTCATATAAAATCATGATTTTTAAGACTAAACTTATAGGCTACTCGTGCTTGGACATTAAGATGGCTTGGGAGCTAAAAATCGAGTATTTTCGGAGGCTAGTTGACCTAGCTAATGAACTCAAAAAATTCTCAAACTTATACACACCATTTCTTATACTTTTTAAGTGACATTTAGCCAAAGTAATCATCCTAAACATGCATTGAACTAAAAATCCGAAATTAAGGTATTTAATTCATAAATTTCAAAATTTATACTTAAACAGATGCATGGCCTCATTTTTTTACATGATAAATCATCATTTATCATATAATAGCTAATGGAAGTGGTTTGGGTCGGACTTACCTTCCCAAAGTCGAAAATGGCGTGAGGGTGCTAGGCTAGGGCTTGTTTCGCTTGGGGGTTGCTAGGCTTGCCTTGAGTTGGTATTTGTTGAACCTTAGGAACTCAATGACTTAGAAAAATCCAAGGAAAGCTTGGATAGGGCTAAGCCCTGAGAGAACACGAAAATAATGGTTGGACCTTTGTGGAGCTCCTTGATGCGGATGTGGCTAGGCAGCTGAAGAACGCCTCGAGCCGGGCCTACCATGCGCGCAAGAGGTTAGCGCGGCAGGCAGGTGAGACGCAAGCCATCGCGTGCGGGGCATGCGAGGTCGGCGAGGGGGACCCGGCAGAAGAGAGTTCGCGGCTAGCGCGTGGGCGAAATGCGGTCGCAAGGGGTAAGGCGAGTGGCGCGAACGCTGCCAGTGCGAGGGACGCGCGCGAGGAAGCCTCGGGTGGCAGGGACGCGCGCGAGGAAGCCACTGGGCGTAAGGACTCGAATAAGGCGCGCGGCAGGGAGGCACGCGCGAGTACGGGCGACGCGACCTTAGTCCTCGAGGACTAAGGCAAGGCGCGCGGGGGTCCAAAGGCGGCAAGTAGGGCGGTTGGGATTTTTGGCTTGGAGTGCAAGTCAAGGCTTTCCAAGATCCTTTAGTTATTTGGTTTCCTTATTCTATTATGATTTCTAGATTGTTTAGGATACTTAATATTTTATTTCTTTATTAGAGTTATAGTTAGATTAGGAATAGATCTATTTGATGCCTATATAAAGGCCCTTCCTCTTGTTATTTTTGGGATTCAGAAATTAATAGAAAAAACCGAACTTTTGTTTAAACACTTTGCCTTAGATTTCTTCTAGATTTCTTTTGCAATTTTATCATTTCGAAGGGGCGCGGTTGTGTTAACCTACAAGGCACCTATCGGCGATTCAAGGCACGAGTTTGTGGCTTAGCGGCAATCGGGACACGCGATCTTCATCATTGGTGCTTTCATTGAGAGGATCTAGATCGTGTGTCTTTTCCTACCCCATTCCCTTTTCTTTTCTTCTTCTTTATTTTCGTCCCCCCATATAAAAAAAAAAATTAAAACGAGTCCTCGAAGCAAAGAGCGAAAGCAAGAAAAGAAAGTCATGGCCAACAAGGAGATGAAGGACAAGATCGATAATCTTGACGCTCAAGTTCGAAGTATGAGCGAAATCATGGATACCTTCGGCGAGGGGCTCAACACGACCAAAGCATCGGTTCGTGATCTCATGGAAATCGTGAACCGAAGGTTTGACGAGATGGCTCACAATTTCCAGTAGCAGGTGCGGCAACCGCCTCCACGACAGCCAAGGCGCGATCGACTCGAGGGGGAGGAACATCGGCACGATGAGCGCGAGCACGAGGAGGACTTCGATCAACGGTCGCAAGCATCCAACGTGCACGACCGTCTGAGGCTCGACAAACCGAGGCTCACGCTGTCCACTTTCACCGGCACCGATCCCGAGGCATGGCTCAACCGAGCCGTGTAATACCTTGAGCTCAACGAGACCGAGGCTAATGACCGCGTGCGATATGCGGCCTATTATCTTGATGGGGAGGCTAATGTCTGGTGGCAATGGCTCACGAACGTATACCGCAAACGACAGCAAGTCATTAGGTGGGGTGATTTCGAGCGCGAGTTACTCACGCGTTTCGGGACTTCCAACTACCATAAATACGACGAGGCTCTTTCACGCATACGCCAAATCGGCAGCCTGCGAGATTACCTGAAGGAGTTCGAGAAGCTAGCTTGTCACGTCCGGGACTGGCCCGAGACTGCATTGGTAGGAGTATTCATCAGCGGGCTTAAGTATGATCTGGCCGCGGAGGTTCGATTGGAGCGGCCCGACTCGATGCATGCGGCCATGGAGATTGCCCGGCGCCGTGACGATCATCTCGCCGCTACTCGAAGGGGACGGGCGGATGCACGTTTCCCCGAGCCGCGACGTACAACCAATGTCGCGCCGAGCATCAGGCCCCCAAGCGGCACGCGACCACCAAACCCGGAGATCAAGCGACTATCACTCGAGGAGATAAGACGTCGACGTGAGAAGGGGCTATGTTTCAAATGCGAAGAGAAATTCACCCCGGGTCATCGATGTAAGCAAGCATTCGTGATAGACGTTGTTGAAACGGATGACAAGGAGCCCGAGGCTGAGGAGGGCGATGTAGAAGTTGAAGTGCTCGAGGATGAAACCAAAATCTCGATGCATGCAATGGCGGGAACTCGAGGCCCAAGGACAATGCGGCTACCGGCGTGGGTCAAGGACCGCAGTGTGGTTGTGCTCGTGGACAATGGGTCGTCTCATAACTTCATCAACACCACGCTATCCCAAAAGCTGAAATTGCCCACGATGGCAATAGAACCATTCGAGGTCCGGGTAGCCAATGGAGAGCGACTCAAGTGCGCCGAGTCCTATCGCAAGGTGCCAATCAAGTTCTAAGGAGTCACCATCAAGGCCGATCTCTACGCATTACCCCTGGTTGGACCCGACGTCGTGTTAGGAGTCCAATGGTTCGAAGGTTTAGGTGAAGTGACCACCAATTACAAAACTGGAATTATGAAGTTCAAAGCGGGAGAACAGCAAGTAACGCTGAAGGCCAGTGAGACCGGCGGAACCAAGGCAAGTATGGCGGACAGGTGGTCAACTTTATGCGGTAGTGATCGAAGAGCTCGAGGTTCGCAAAGGAAGGGTCGAGCGATCGCAGGAGGAGATACGCGATTTGCTCGAGCAATTTGGTCGTGTCCTCGGCGACCCTCAAGGGCTGCCACCGCACCGGGAGTTCGACCACCGCATACCACTGGTTGACGAGAAGCAAGTGGTGCACGTTCATCCTTATCGATACGCGCATTTCTAAAAAATGGATATCGAGAAGCAAGTGCGCGAGATGCTCGAGTCCGGGCTCATCCAGCATAGCACGAGCCCATTCTCATCGTCGGTTTTACTAGCAAAGAAGAAGGATGGCACATGGAGGTTTTGCACGGACTACCGTGCCCTGAATGCCGCGACTATCAAAGATCAATTTCCGATCCCAAGTGTCGACGATATGCTCGACGAGTTAAGAGGGTCGCGCTACTTCTCCAAGCTCGACCTTAGGGCCGGATACCACCAGATCCGTCTTCATCCATCTGACGTTCCAAAGACGGCCTTTCGTACACATCAAGGGCACTACGAGTACTTGGTAATGCCCTTTGGGTTGTGTAACACACCATCGACTTTTCAGTTTGCAATGAACTCCATATTCAAAGAGCACCTACGCAAGTTTGTGCTCGTGTTCTTCGACGACATTCTAGTATACTCGAAGACTTGGGAGGCACACCTCGAGCACTTGCGTGTGGTAATGGAGACCCTCGAGGCAAATTCGTTCTACATCAAGCCATCTAAATGCTCGTTTGGACAAGAGATGGTCGAGTATCTTGGTCATTTTATCTCTCACGATGGTGTGAAAGTCGATCCAAGGAAGATTGAGGCTATGGTTGACTGGCCCAAACCAACAAGCCTAACACAGTTGCGAGGATTCCTAGGGCTCACGGGATACTACCGGAAGTTCGTAAAGGATTATGGGACCATTGCTAAGCCACTGACCGAGATGACCAAAAAAGGCGGATTCAAGTGGACCGAAGCTAGCGAGGCTGCATTCGAAAAGCTTAAAGGCGCGATGACCTCGACGCCCGTTCTAGCCATGCCAAGGTTCAATGTGTTGTTTGAAGTACACACGGATGCGAGCGATGTGGGCATTGATGCGGTGCTAGTGCAAGAAGGGCGTCCCTTGGCTTTCCTTAGCAAGGCCCTTGGCACGACCCGACTAGGATTGTCCGTATGTGTGAAGGAGATGCTCGCAGTTGTAGAAGCAGTACGATGTTGGAGGCCCTATCTCTTGGGGCGACGCTTTCGGATCGTAACCGACCAACAACCGCTCAAGCACCTGCTCGAGCAAAGAATCGTGACGCCCGAGCAGCAAAAGTTTGTCTCAAAGCTTATGGGCTTCGATTTCGAAATAATGTACAGACCGGGTTGACAAAACGCCGTGGCCGACGCCTTGTCGAGACGGACTGATGTCGCTGAGCTCGATGCCATAACCGGACCAACATGGGCCATATGGGAAGAGGTTAGAAGGGCTCAAGAGAATGACGGCCAGTGTCAAGAATTGCTACGGGCAATAGAAGCTGGTGAAGCAACGGTAGCCGACTACGAGCTCCACAATGGTTTAGTGCTACACCGAGGACGAGTGTTTGTGCCCGATAGCGGGCAACTACGCGAGCAAATTTTGCAACACTTTCACAACTCAAAAATTGGAGGACATTAGGGGTTCTACCGTACATGGATGAGAATGGCCAATACCTTCTTTTGGCCAGGGCAGCAGGGCGCGGTTCAGGAATACGTCGCGCACTGCAACGAGTGCCAGCGCACTAAAGCCGATGCACGACGACCGGGTGGTCTATTGCAACCTTTGCCAGTGCCCGAGAATATTTGGAAGGACATTACCATGGACTTCATCGAGGCGCTACCTATCTCTAATGGGTTCAATGGCGTCATGGTCGTGGTCGATTGACTGACGAAGTACGCGCACTTCATACCGATCACGCATCCCTACACGGAAAAATCCATCGCCAAGCTCTTCATCGAGTATGTCATGAAGTTGCATGGGGTGCCACGCTCGATTGTCTCTGATCGTGACCGGATCTTTATGAGTAGCTTTTGGTCTGAAATCTTCAAACTTCAAGGGACCAAGCTGTCGATGAGTTCCGCCTATCACCCACAGACGGATGGTAAAACCGAGGTGACTAACCACACGCTAGAGCAATATTTACAATGCTATGTGCATCAATTTCCGATGAAGTGGGAAAACTTTCTACCATGGGCCGAATATTGGTATAACACCACTTACCATGGCTCGACCAAGGCTACGCCGTTCGAGCTCGTGTACGGACGCAAACCACCTACGCTCGTGAACTATTCGGAAGGAGTTGCGATCAACGATGAAGTAGGTCGAGAACTTGAGGAGAGAGACTTAATGTTACGAGAATTAAAGAGAACTCGAGGGCTCAATTAACTGCATGAAAACCTTTCATGACGGCAAAAGGCACGGGGAAAGTTTTGAGCCAGGCGACTATGTCTACTTGAAGCTGCGGCCTTTTAGGCAACGCACGACGGCACAAAGGGCTGCGACTAAGCTTGGGGTGCGCTATTACGGGCCCTACCAAATTTTGAGGCGCATAGGGCAAGTAGCTTATCACTTAGAGCTGCCGGAGAGTTCGCACATTCATCCGGTCATACATGTCTCGCAACTCAAGAAAAGTTTGGGTGAAGCGAACAAGTGGTGCGAGGAACTACCCGCGACAGCCACAGATGGGCGAGCAATCATGAAGCCAAACCGTGTGATCGAGTATCGCCAAGTAAGGAAGGTTGGACGTTATCGTTGGGAGGTGTTAGTCGAATGGGAGGAGCTGCCAACGGAAGAAGCCACTTGGGAGGATGTAGAGGAAATGCGCGAACAGTTCCCTGATCTCATCCTTGAGGACAAGGAAGCGTTTGAAGGGGACGAGAATGATGCGGATGTGGCTAGGCAGCTGAAGAACGCCTCGAGCCGGGCCTATCATGCGCACAAGAGGTTAGCGCGGCAGGCGGGTGCGACGCAAGCCATCGCGTGCAGGGCATGCGAGGTCGGCGAGGGGGACCCAGCAGAAGAGAGTTCGCGGCTAGCGCGTGGGCGAAATGCGGTCGCAAGGGGTAAGGCGAGTGGCGCGGACGCGGCCAGTGCGAGGGACGCGCGCGAGGAAGCCACTGGGTGTAAGGACTCGAACAAGGCGCGCGGCAGGGAGGCACGCGCGAGTACGCGCGACGCGACCTTAGTCCTCGAGGACTAAGGTAAGGCGCGCGGGGGTCCAAAGGCGGCAAGTAGGGCGGTTGGGATTTTTGGCTTGGAGTGCAAGTCAAGGCTTTCCAAGATCCTTTAGTTATTTGGTTTCCTTATTCTATTATGATTTCTATATTTGTTTAGGATACTTAATATTTTATTTCTTATTAGACTTATAGTTAGATTAGGAATAGATCTATTTGATGCCTATATAAAGGCCCTTCCTCTTGTTTTTTTGGGGATTCAGAAATTAATAGAAAAAACCAAACTTTTGTTCAAACACTTTGCCTTAGATTTCTTCTAGATTTTTTTTGCAATTTTATCGTTTCGAAGGGGCGCGGTTGTGTGAACCTACGAGGCACCTATTGGCGATTCAAGGCACGAGTTTGTGGCTTATCAAAAATCGGGACACGCGATCTTCATCACTCCTCCTCTACATGCGCGCGTGCGGTGGTGGCTAGGAGGTGAGCTATTTCGGTTTTTCCTTGCTTTCTCTCTAAGTGTCCGAATTTTTGGAGTGCCAAATGAGACTTCAAATGCTGAGGAAGGGTCTTTATAATAGTCTTGAGGTGTTGGTCCAAAAGCTTGGTCAATGGGAGACAAAAATGAGGGACATCCATTATTTTATGCTCCTTAGTGTTGGTGTGAGGTGGGGAACATGTTGGGCTCGGTTTTGGTGTGGTTTCCATGGGGTTTTTCTGAGCAGAAGAGTTTATGAGGATGTCTTGTCTTGGGTGTAGGTAATGGGGGACATTTCATAGCCCTAGGTCATTAAAATATTCCTATGCTCCCCACTAACTTTTACCAACACTACAAGAGTCTTGGGTTGACTTTGACCAGGGTCAATTGGACCCAAAATGTTCCTTATTAAGTTGGTTTTCATCGCACAAAATTGGGCTCAAGACAAGTGGGCCGGATTTTTGTGCTGCTGAGCGCTGGGCTGCGCGGGGCAGGCCTGCTGGGCGCGTGCGAGGCATGTTGGGCGCGTGGACAGGGCCTGCTGCGCGTGGACCATGGGCTCGGCGCGTGAATGACACTTGGACCGATTTTTGAGGCTTTTCTTGTGTCCATATGTCTTAGAAAAATATACCAAGTGTTGGTTAAGACTTAGGCTTCGTCTCGGACCTCGACCCGGGGCCTTGGGCGGGGTCGCGGCTCGATTGGCTCGATTAACTACTCGATTTTTCTGAACGAGGTCTAGGACTTGAATTCGCACTTCATATTACTTAGATAAATTCTAAGTATCATGTTACTAAAGTTAATTTATTCTAAGGCTCGATGACTAGGGTTCGGAACGAACGAAACTTAATTCGAATAAAATATCCGAATACTTAAAAATGAACTTAATTATATTTTTGAGCACTTAGCATATACCTAATAAATCTTGAATTATACTTCTTAACACTTAGAAAAATTATTCTAAGTATTCACTTATATGCTAGGCTATGACTTAGGGAAATTTATTCGGATCTCGGTTCAAAATCTTGAGTCGGCTAAATTTCACTTATTAACTCAATTCATTGGATCGATCTTGGTCTTAACATATCTTAAAAAATTCTTAAGAATAATCTAACTTAATTGAGCATTTTCTTATAATTTAAATAAATTTTGAATTTCTTAACTTACGAATTTCACTTACAAGTCGAGCAGTGAAAATCATCTTAATAATATAATAATATTCGGGCCGTTACAGGGAGCCTTATGACCATCCCATAGAGCCAACAAATCAGCCATTATATCATCTATCTATGGTATGGTTTATCTCTTTGATTGGTCTCCTTATTGTGGAGTAATTCTCCTCTCTTTTTCCTTTATATTCACACACCCTAGCCTCTTTTCTCTCCCCTTCTATTTTTCTGAAAAATATTCTCTCCTCCACTCGATTTCCACGCAAGAAAACCAGACCAAACCCATCATCCTCACCATCCATCACTCTCGGCATTTACTCGCCCGTTGCCATCCTTGCGACCGTTTCACTTATTCTCCGGCCAACCATTGTGTAGATTCCCTTGGTGTACGGTACATGAATGGCTTTACCCTCTGATTTTGATATGTTCTTGCGTGATTGATATAGATCCTTCGAGGTTGTGTTGGATTTATATGGTTTAAGTTGAGATTTAGATTTAATTGAAAAATCAATAAATCTTGAGGTTTCTTGTGAATCCTTGTGGATATATGGAACTTTGGAATGTCTTTGGCTTGATGATGAAGGCCTTGGTCATTTTCGTTGAGTATTGTTGTCTTTATGGATTTTTGAAGTGATAGATGCCTCTAAAATTGAAAAAATCATGATAAATCGCACACTCATTCTTTTTATCTGAAATTTTGAGGGTAGACATCTGTTATGATGATGTATATGGTGTTAAAATTTCAGAGTTGAATTCAATCCCTAACCTGTTGAACCCGAATATGCTCCTTAGACCATTAAACTTTGATAAATCATGAAAAATCGAATTCTTGTCCAAATGATTTGAAATTTGGAGAGTGAGTTCCAGTGTTAATTTGTGTTATGTTAAAATTTCATCTCCTAGCTCGATTTGTAGCTACCAGAACTGAGAGTTGTTGTTTGTGCCTCAAATCTTTAAAAATTCATGAAAACTCGCACACTTGTTATTTTGGTCCAAATTTTCAGGGTTGTCTCAAGTTATAATGATGTATTATGTGTCAAAGTTTCAACCAATAACTCGACGTGTATCTATCTAAACTGAAACTTGCTATTTATGCCTTACAACTTCAAGAAATTGAATTTAATTATTGGCTCATCCATTTGATTTGAAATTCTATGGTTAGGAGTCCTATATGTTGTCGAACTTTCTGTTAAATTTTTGTGGAAAAACTCCAAGTCTAGCCTATTGAAATGAAATCTCCTCATTATGGCCTTTCTTTTGCAAAAATTCGTTTTATTGGTTAGGGGAATATTTTAGGGTCCATCTTTTGGGTTCTGGTCTCTTTTGGGTGTATTTTGTTGTGTGAAAATTTCATCGAGTTTCCCCGAACCAAACTCTAAAGGCCTTGGTCGAAACGTGTAGTTGTCCGTGACAAGCCCGCAACACCGTTTTCTCGTTTGTCTCGAACCATTTAATCGTTTTTCGACCCGTTGACCTCGTTTTCCATGCCGAATAAATTTTTAATATTTTTAAATAATTTTTCCGAGTCTAGCCTTCAAATCCAAGTGTTCCAAATTCCACCAAATTCCACGAACTACTTAGTCGATAATGTTCGTCTAAGTATGAATTCTCTTTATTATTGCTAAGTGTCAAGATAATGTATTTATGGAATTATCTTGATTAAATGTAAGTGTCTTATGAGCCGAGCTCTCAATCTACTCTGCTGATTGAGCAACCTCCTGCCTTATTTGACCAGGTGGGTTTATGAAATATCTTTGCCTTAAATTCTTTATGATTACTGGATGGTATGACCAATGTATGCGTGAACCATGCAACCTTCGATGTGTGCTGTAATGACCTTTGAAACAGTTATCCCCGTCGTCGTGTGCGGTTATCGACCTTCGACGGTGCCTAATGAAGCGCAATCTTCCTTAGCCTAATGACGGGCCATGTCATTATGTGCGGTTATCGACCTTCGGCATGTACACCCATTGTTGTGTGCGATTATCGACCTTCAGTGGCTTTTATAATTGTGCACATGAGTGTTATATGATGATTAGGAGATGTGATAAATTATTGATTCATGTTCATGCTGCGACCATACTATCTGCTATTGTAATTGATTTATGTGCATATTAGTGAGCTAGTGGTTTTGCTCACTCCCATGTCCCCTCCCCCCAATTCAGGTTGTGCAGGTGGCAGGCATGGCGATAGGAGACAAATGGCTGGTCATTGCATGCTATTGATATGACTTATAATGCTTCCGCTTTTATGATGAACTTGGTTTAGTAATTTTTCAAACATGATGATGTTTTGGAAACTTATGATGATATGTTGAACCTGATGAATTGGTATTGAACTTGATGAATATTTTAAGGTCTATTATGAAATGATTATGATATTGTGATGATTTGGATAATGAGATCCTATGTTAAATTAGGTAATGAATTTCCATATGTTCAGATATGACTTGAACTGTAATGTGAAAATGAATGAGTAACGCCGATAAATGTTTCGAATCGAAAAATGAATTTAAAAAATTAACCTTAATTTTTAGAAATGTCCGGAATTTTCTTTAAAAATCATTGGGGCGATACAATATATATACAAATCGTGACGATCCAGAAGCCGCCGACGATCATCCAAAATCCATCGGAGAAGATCCCCGAAAGTTAGGCGACCACCGGCGACCATGGAGGGACCAGCCACAACCCAGCAGCGACTTGGTGGGGCTCAGCCGCGAGCCGCCGTGAGCAGTCTCGTCCCAGGCCAACAGAGCGCGCATGCAGAGAGGCGACCAACAACTTTGTCGCGCATCACGCAACCCGCTCGGCCCGCTTTTTTCTCACAGTCCCCAGCCCGCGCGCCAGTCTTTAGGCTGAGCGAGAGCCCGTGCATTTCCCTACTTCCTAGCGTGGCCCAAAGCGAGGCCCGCGTGCCTTCCGTGCCTAGCCCATGGCCCAGCCTGCAGCCCATCAGCGTCTAACGGCCTAGTGCAACCCGACAGCGGCCCAACGTGCATAAATTCGGCCCCAGATGTGACCAGCAAGCCTAGACCCGGTCCAGACCAGTTCATAAAAGAGTCCAGTACCTGGTTCTAGCCCAAGTCGAGTCTCGGGTGGTTTGACCAAGTCAACGGAGGTTCGGGACGGTCCGACGTAGACAGAGAGCGACTGGTGATGCGAGACGAGCGACACGGTCGATGTCCGATGATGGTGATGCTAAGTCCGGCTGCCCGACGGGCATGAGACTCAGACGATTTCCAACAACAGAAATCAAAAACGTCTCAGAGTTGGCAAAATTAAAAACGATACGAGTTGAACCCTCTCTTCTATTTTTGTTGCGCTTAGGGTTTAATTCATATATAGTTCGTGAGTTGCATGATTTCGATGATCCTCACCGAGTTCCAACACTATAACCACCTAGGAGAATGATAAAAGCATCGTTATTGTTCACCATATCCATCATAAAGTCATAGATAGAATGAGTTAACATCAAACTTGGGGAATCTTTGACTGCCCTTTTTGAAGCTTTATGAAAAGGATGATACTTTTCATTTCTATATCAAAACAGTTTCCAGCCGTTAACAGATCATAAAAAAAAAAAGTGATGCTAGTCCCTCCATACAGTAAATTGACTTTTTTATCCCCCATCTCTCTTACCAACTACCTTACAATATCAATATTTTGAGAAAATCTTACCAGTTTAGAACCAAGAAGAACACAAATGGTTTTGATAGGTTGATGAAATTTATTACCTTGCGAACACTCTGAAATATACATCTATCTATGGATAAACTAAAAAATTTGTGAGATATATGATTTTGATGAATGATAAAAGGGAAGTTTTGCAAAGCAATAAAATTTTACTATTTTCTTCTGACAATTGCAACCGGCAAATAAAGCGTTGACTTTTAAGTGAATCTTATCTGTCGGCAACTATAAGATTTTCTGTATAAATTCAGTAAAGCATAATAAACTGTATTGATATGATCTTTTGTACTAACAAGAGCAGATTTTAAAAACTTTATCTTTTGAAACAATATTTTCGAAACTATAATGTTCTTCTTCATTTTTGAACTGAATCCAAAAGACATAAACTCTCGATACACATAACCACTAGGATGTGTCTCAAGAATCTGTTGAATCATTTGATCCATAGACTCCTTACTTAATCCATCCTTTATAAATGCTATTTTATCTTCTCAATTTTTGGACACGAACCCCACTGGTTTATATCCTGTGTCACAAGTTCATCGAGCGCATTTGAAGCGTCCATCTAGTCTTTTTGCTCTTCATTTCTTTGCAAAAGTACTTTTACCTATACCTGGCATATATCTGTATGAATTTTAAACTCTCCAGACGATCGAAATTTTGCTTCAATCAACCATCGATTATCATTTGGAATATCATTAATCATTAGGACCCTCAATCGTTCTAATCGAGATCGATAAATTATTTTGATGATATTTATTGGAAGAAATAAATAATATTTACGGATATTTCAGAGTGCTAACTCCATTGGTAAATTCGGACCACTGCTAAGTGAGATTGAATGAATTTCCAGATAATTTATAGAAAAATGATACGAATATGATACGATTCTGGATTTTTATTAATAAAATATTGTGTGTCAGAATCAGCACTTAAGTGCACTTATTGTCGCCGAATAATGATGTGTTATGCTTGCGATAAATGCATCACAATGAATTATTATGTTGTTTACTGATATCAATTAATGTGTATTTTAAGTTTTACCTTGGATTTCCGAGGACGAAAATCGTTTTAGGAGGGTAGATTGTAACGCCCCGTTTATTTTTAAGAAAAGCATAGCATTCTTGCACATTTCATAAGCTTGACTTAAGTTCAAAATATTAGTAATCTTTTAATCGAAGTGAGAAATATATAGATGTCCTCATCTATTTAATCTTTTCTAATAAGTTTACCTAAACAAAACGCGAGATTTAAGAGGATGTCCTCATTCTCTTAATTCTTATTATGTGCTCTTATTTTTATCTAAGTGCCTAATGTTCTTTTATGTGTCGAAGTGTTCAGCTCCTAAATTTGCTTAAGTTTTCAATTTTACTAAGCTCGGTTTTCACTATTTTTATCCAAAGTTAGAATAATTCACCTCTTTAGTACAAATATTGTCAAGTTGATTTTTTTTGTTTTAAGCATCATCATCACCATGGTCAGCCCCTTTAGCATGAAGATCAATATTTTTTTGTTAAGTCACTTGAGTACATGAGCCCATTCCCCCTCATCGTGACATTTATCTAAACCTAGCTCCCATACCCCCATGCTTTCCTCCATTCTTATGTTTTTAAACCACATCTATATTAAAACACCATTTCATCAGCCCTTATTAGCATTATATCACCAACCTAAAGACTAGACATTCTTTGTCCAAACACCAAAAAGACGAGACCCTTGCACCAAAGTTGAGAGCACTTTAGACCCGAGCTCATAACCGAGGCTTTCTCTTCCAATTTTTCTAAAGTATTGAAGGAGGTAAGGGCTGAGTCTTTAACCCTTTTTAATGGCTGGATTATCATGTTTTTTATGCTTAATTTCAGTTTAAAAAGAATAAAAATAGAATGCTTAGAATTATCCAAAGTTGAAGTAAAAATGAGTTGCTTAATGTATGCCTTTGTTGTTGTTGATCCTACCTTAGTTGTTGAGATTTTTGTTTGAGTTCTACATGCCTTTTATAGCAGTCAAGTTTATGTTTTAAGGCCTTAGATTTCAATGTGGAGTTTTGAGAAAAAGAGATAGAAAAAGAAAAGAAAAGGAGGCATGTTGGGTTATGTTTTGTTGTGTTCTGTCTATCTGTTCGTAAGTTATTTTGGCTCTCGAACTTTAGCCATCTATTTTTCAACTCATCATATTACTTGAAGTTCAGTTTGTTATCTTTCTGAGGGCTCAAGAATCATGCAGTTACCTATCTTATATAAAAAGTTACATTCGAAATACGAACACCAAGCAAGCAGTTTTTCTATAGAGTTGGCAGCATAATTGTTGTTTGAGGTGGCAGTCCAGTAGTGGCAAGCTTTCTTAGCTAGCAGGAGGTGTCTTGGCTCATAGCATGATTTTGCAGGGCTTGGTGTGAGCAGCTTTTTTATGTTCTTGTTTTTTATTTTTGTTTGAGTTCAATAGTTTGGATAGCTGGTTTGGTTTTCTTTCATTTCTGTATCTGTTTAATTTTTCTTTCTTTTGCTGGTTCTATGGGCACAAGCACGGTTGTGGGTAACCACTTTTCTTACAGTTGGTTTGAGGGTGATGTGTGTTCGGTTGAGGATGATTATCTAGCCCACTCTTAGTGGTGCTCCCATGATTCCGGCGTTGTATTGTTGAAAACCTTGTTGTTTGTGTTATTAATGAGATGTTCTATCGTTTCAAGAAAAAAAAAAAAAGTTTAACTAGTTTTCATCTCTTTAAGTTGCTCGAAATTGTTCAAAAACTTCACAAGAAATGTAATTATGTCTCTTGACTTTCTATATTTTAAAAATCAGTCCAAAAATATTCTCTGCATAAAAATTATGTTCATTCTACTGGGACTGCACATGAGTAATATGTTAAATTTTTTTACAGCAACAAAGGTTGTGTGTTGGTTGAAGTTTCACCCTTTAAAAGGCTTCATCTATGTGTCATATTTAAATTAAAGTTTAGATGTATGTCTTGAGATCACTTTGTAAAAAGAATCACTTTAATACATGTTTTCTATTAAAGTTATATTGAAAATAAATTGGCTGCGCATAGATGATTTATCTGATTTTCTATAGCTTAAGCTTTATGTATAGAAATAGTTTTCGTCTTCTGATTTCTCTCATAAGTGGTCGATATTTGATTAATATTTTAGAGTTTAATTTTTATATTGTATGGGAACTAGAATCATTTCAATCAGGTTCAAGCCAAGATGAAAATGTGAATTTTTCCGAGCCAAGAAAAGTCAAGAAAAGAGGTAGAAAAACTTATGTGGCTCTATCTGATTATATTTGACTGCATTCGGTGCTCTTACGTGTTTAATTTTCCGTGTTGAATGTTTGTTAATCAAAACTTTAATAATAAGATTAAATAATAAAAGATGTAGATTAAGTGGAGTCGACTCCTCAGGAAGATGCACGTGCATTAATCTCATTCATTCAAGTTCAAGAAGATAAGGTGGGGAATTCTATACTATGTATTATTCCCTATAATTATTGTGATCATTATGGTTTCTGCAGGTTACATGAATATTTCGTCTATGAGAAGGTGATGCCACCTATGAGAAAGTGATGCCACCTATGAGAAGGTAATGTCATCTATAAGAAAGCGAAGCGTCTATTAAAAGGCGAAGTGCTACGTTTATTTATGTTCATGTTGTTATCATACTATCCACTAATTATATCGAATAACTGCATATTGTGGACTCAATTTAGGCTAGTTATTTTGCTCACTCCCCACAATTATGTTTTCAGGTTGAGTTGCTGACAGCGGACGCGAGGGCCAGTGGTGGTCTAAGAATGTTGACACTTACGCAAATGTTTTTGTAACGCACCGAATCTGTAATAATATTAAGAACGGTTTCGCTGCTCGACTATAAGTGATATCCGTAATTTTCAGAAATTCTTGAGTTATATTTTATATGCTAAATGCTCAATTATTTTCCTAAGTTTGATAGATCATTCTTTGGAAGTTTCTATGTCAAGTTAAGATCAAGATCAATCCATTAATTTGGGTTGATAAGTTATATCTAATCGACTTTAGAATATTCGGCTTCGAACTCTAGTTTGGCTCCGAGCCATTTTTCTAGTTAATCCCAAGCATAGCCGAGTCTTGGTATTTTTATACTTAGAATATTTTTCTAAGTGTATTAGAATATCAAAGTCGAGCCTTGAACATTTTAAATTCGAGTCTAGCCCTTCACCGAGCCGCTCGTGCCAAGCCTCGCGCTGGCGCCTCATGTCTCACCCAAGCGCGTGTCCACCGAGCTCAAAGTCCATCCAAGTCATGGCTATGCATTGCTAAATCTTTCTAAGTGTTGAGAACCTCATTTAAGCCTTAAAAGCCTTAGAAATTCACTCCAAGTCCATTTCCCACGCGCAGCCCGCACAGACCCCGCGCCAGTCCAGGGCCGCGTGCAGCCAGCCCGTGCTAGCCCAGCGCCCAGGCCCAGTGCCACGCCCAGGCCCAGCGCTGGCAGCGTGACAAGCCCACCTTCTTGAGCCCAAATGCAAAGTTTTGGCCCACTTCTTTCAGCCCAATAACATGCGAATATTAAGGGATTAATGAGGGTTCAATTCAGGTTAATTAGTCCTAAGCAAGTGATTGATAATGTCAACTAAGGCCTAAGCAAAGTGGAGCATGTGCTTACCATTATTTTATTCAATAATGCTTGTCCTTGTCCCCCATTATTGGATGCCTTGACCAAGACCCGACCAGACCTGGTATTTTCAGTCAAGATGCTCTGAAATCCCACTAGGAATCCCTTCAAAAACCATGCTAAAAGATGCCCCAAAGTCCCATGAACATTGAGAAGAGCTAAGGCACTTATGTCTCCCATTTTGTCCCCCCACCTTTGGACATAGAGACCTCCGCCCCTTAGCACTATTTTAGGCTCATTTCTCAGCCATTGTGAGCTCTTGACACTTAGAACACTCGCCCATATAGAGAGAATAGGGAAGAAACCGAAAGCTAAGCCAAGCCACACACACGCGCGCGCCTAGCCCGAGTGGAGGAGGAACCGAGCCATATCAAGTTCCAGCCGAATTCTCTTAGGGCTTATCACTTTTCAAGTATTCCTTGGATTTTTATTAGCCTTTGGAGTTCACCAAGCTCGGCCAATTCAGCCCCAAGGCAAGCCATACCCCACAAAGCTGAGACTAGCCCCACCTCAAGCCCTATCTCTCGTTTTCAACTTTTGGTGAAGGTTAGCTCGACCTATATTTTTACCACAGCCTATTTATGATATTTTAGGATTTTTCATGTAGAAATATTAATCCATGCACGTCAATAAGCATAAGTTCCAAATTTTTAAAATAAATTGCCTTAAAGATAGACTTTTAGTAGCAAGCATGCCCAAGTCAAAATTGATAGCTTAATCACCCTCAAATATTGTGTCATTCATGGTGTAAAAATTGGAGTATGATTAGAGTTTGTTTGTTCGGTCAAATGGTTCATGAAAAATGTGTTAATTTGGACACCCGAGCCTTAGTATCATGTGTCAATATTCGAGCCCAGCCCCTATAAGGATACCGGTCTGAGAGATCATGAGTCGGCTGGTGGCCGGTCGAACCGAGGAGGCCGGTCACCAAGATTATTCGTAAGTGCCGAGCCGATCAGAAGTCAGAGTCAATAGAAATGGCGGTCAGAGTTGGACTCGGGGTCGGTACCTCGATTCCCCATTCGCGAGGCCGGTACCGTGACTTCCCAGCTGCGAGGCCGATCTGACCCGGTGCCGAGATCGATAAAGGACCACGAACACCGGAGGACGACCAGAGACTGACGCAGTCCAGCTCGATACCTTACCAGCCTGATCCTCGTGGGTGTTGAGGACCCAGAAAACAATTAAATAAGGCCACTTGT
Organism: Striga asiatica; assembly: GCA_008636005.1. Taxonomy (NCBI): domain Eukaryota; kingdom Viridiplantae; phylum Streptophyta; class Magnoliopsida; order Lamiales; family Orobanchaceae; genus Striga; species Striga asiatica. The sequence continues at coordinate 234,018 of BKCP01004962.1, read as the reverse complement.
CAACTAATGATTGCCGATGGGACACCCCAAACTAGTCATTAGGTCTATAATACTTTGACCGGCTCAGGAGCAGGCCCGCATTAAATGTGATCCATATCAACATTAAATGCGTTGCAGGAAATGATTGGCTGACCCAGAAATCACTCCCAATCAGTCAGAGAAACGCCGGCCCATCCTGCCAAACTACTGTACGACAAGACCAGTGAACAGTACCCGAACAGTGCCGCATTTAAGGCAACTATAAATAGCAGCTCACCTCATTTATTTTGGGTTGTTGAATCCCAACTATCTGAGCTCTCTCTACTTTCTCTCTCTAGACTCGTGTAAAGGCTTTGTAAGAATCTGTAAGTATATCGCAAGTGCCGACCTCGTACGAGAGGCCGACCTCGTGATCTTTTAATAAAATCATAATCGAACCATATTTCTCTGTCTTTTCCCCATTTACATTTTTATTACTTATCTTTTTAACCGTTGACCAGAAACTTCCGTCAACAGTTTGGCGCTAGAAGGAGGGCCCCATAAGTTACTTGGTGTCAATTTTTCGATCTTGTGAAGCTCCACTTTGCACTCATCTCTTTCCACTTTTTCCACTTCCAAAAACTTCTCAAAATGCCTTCATCCGGCCATGATGACTCCACCCAGCAGTCCGACCCCCAGCCTCGTGGACGCAACGGCGGAGAGACCTCCCGTCGTGCTCAGCAGGGACCCATAGTCCCTGTTCCATCAGTTCCTACTTTTGCTGCGGCCTTGCAGCACCCCGATGTCCTCAAAGCCCTCGAGGGGGTCTTCGCCAAGGCCCTCGCCAGCCAGACAGCCGGGGCAAACACCATGGTGCCCACGGAGAACCCCGGCAATAACCTGCTCCACACTCCCGAGAAGGAGGTTGGGGGGCAAAGGAACCCGACAAAATCCAAAACCACGGCTCAGTCACCGAACCGCGAGGCTCAGAACTGCCGTGACAAAAGCACCAGACCGGCTCCTACCGAGCAGACGGGGGAAAGCCCCCCGGAGCGAAGCCTTCAGGTCGTCCGCCGCTCTGTCCACCAACGCTTAGGTGATAAGAGCCAAGCCAACCGTGATCTCCGAGAGGTGATCAGGCGGGGCAAAGCCATAGGGCACGACACTAAGGAAGTCGTAGCCCTCAAACGCAGAATCGCCGAACTGGAAGGTCGGCAGCCCTCCGGGAGCGAGCTGTCACTCCCCGCCTATCCACAGCCTTGCATACGACCCACTCCCCGAGTCGTAGACAACGCTTCGCCTCTTTCCCCCGACATCTTACAGGAGGCCGTCCCGAAGAAGATCAAAGTACCCCAGCTCAGCCTCTATGATGGGAGTTCAGACCCCGACTCCCACATCGGTCTATACACCTCGTGGATGGACCTGCATGGCGCCTCTGACGCCCTGCGCTGCCGCATGTTCTCCTTGACATTGGGGCCAAAGGCGCAGAGATGGTATCATTCCCTTTACCCCCATTCCATCTCCACCTGGGCCCAGCTCAGGTCGGTGTTCCGGTCGCACTTTATCGGATCGTAGGTCAATCTCGCGCCCAAAGAGTCCATCTTCAATATTGTTCAGGGCGAGAACGAGAGCCTGAAGGACTACATCGCTCGGTTCAACGACCGAGTCCAAAATATGGAGCGGTGCCATCCCGACGCCCTGCTGATCACTGCTCAAGGTGCTCTGAGACCGAAAACGCTATTTAGGTGGCCCCTGTGTCAGAATAAGCCGACCACCTACCAGGAGTTCCTCACCCGCGCTTAGGGTTATATCATGGTGGAGGAGTCCTCGTCCATCCCAACGTTTGATACCGCGTCGGCGCCAACAAAGGCGAAGGCGAAGGAAGAAAAATAGGGGAAGCCTAGCAAGTCTTTCGCTGAAATCCGAGCACAGCGAAGACAAAGGGCTGAGGAGCTGAAGGAAAGCTACCAAAGCGTCTTCTCGGTGGGAGCCGCGGCGGTTTACGAGGAGATCAAGGCCAAGGGGCTGTTGCCGGACCCCAAGCCCATGTTCACTGACAAGGACAAGGTGGATAAGACCCGCTACTGCACCTACCACAAGGCGCACGGGCACAACACCGACCAGTGCCGAAACCTGATCTCGGCGCTGCTCAAACTCATCGATGATCCCCAACTCTGGAGGTTCACCCACTCCGGAGAGAAGAGAAAGAAGGGAGGCCGCTTCGAGGAAGACCCCGACAGTGACGAGGATGCCGACGTGAATCCTCGAAGGAAGAAGCCACAGCAGGGTGGCCCCCATGAAATCATGACTTTCTGCACCACCCACCAAGATGAGGCCGGCACCTCTAGGGGCAGAAAGAGAGACCGGTCCCCACGCACCGGGGCCGACCCGGCCGACTACCCGATCCAGCGCGTCAACACAAGCCGGAGCAAGTCCCTCCTCTCCAGGAGGCAAACCAAGGCCTACGTCAGTCAGGCCTACCATGCCGGGCAGAGGGTGATGCACGCCGACCACAGACTGGCGCCGAAGCCAACTCCGAACACCATCTCCTTCACCGATGAAGACGCCTTCCTGTTTGATCACCCTCACTCCACCGCCTTGGTGATCACGGCGCCGATTATGGCGATAAAGATCCATCGTATCATGGTCGATACCGGGGCCTACGCGAGCATTCTTTACTAAGAGACCTTCAAGAAGATGGGGATCGATATAAAGGAAGTGCAGCCCGTCTGAGAACGGATCCAGGGTTTCAACGGGCAGACCATCTCCCCTGTCGGTCAAGTCACGTTGCCGATCTGGTTCGGGGAGAATGGGCAGCCCACGAAGACAATCCTAGAAACTTTCAAAATCGTGGACTGTCCAAGCGAGTATAACGCCATACTGGAGAGGACGGCGCTCTACAAGCTGAAGGCCACCGTCTCCATATTTCACTACTCCCTCAAGTTCCCAACTTCCAATGGAGAGGGGACCCACCGAGGGGATCAGAGGGAGGCGCGGGAATGCATTCTAACCATCCCACGCACGGAGATAAATACGGCAGACCTTCTGGTCGGCGCCGAGGCGATGGACATCGGATCGGCACACGATGGTCTTGGAGGCAACCGCATGCTGGGAAACCAGACAGGTTCGAACCCATCGACCTCACCAAGCGCCGACCCCGTCATCACCGAACTCGAGACAGAGACAGGCAGCCCAACCCCAGATGTCGGGCTGGTTGGCACCGACCGGGGAAGCGACCGCATGTTGGGAAGCCAGACAGGCCCGCTCCCCCCGGCTGACGAAAGCGTCGACCAGACTGAGGGAGGTTCCGAGGCCGACCTCGACTTGGACAGGGGAAGAAGGGCCGGCAAGGGGCCGATCACAGAGGAGGACGAGCTCGACCCCCGGACCCAATACGAGGAGAAGCGGGGAACAAAGAGGGCCGAGCCTATAGACGAAGTCGAAGTCATCTTTGTCGATGAGGAAACCTGCCAGAAACAACTCCGAATCGGGAGCAAGTTACCGGAGCCGCTTAAAGCCGAGCTGACCCAATTCCTCCGAGAAAATGCAGATGTCTTCGCGTGCACCCACGAAGACATGGTCGGCATCGATCCGCGGGTCGGTTGCCACCGGCTGTAGGTCGACCCAACGGTCAAGCCGGTCGTGCAAAAGCGGAGGAGGCTCGGCCCGGACCGACAACATGCCTTGAAAGAAGAGGTGATCAAGCTCAAAGACAACGAATACATCCGTGAAGTCCGGTACCCGACCTGGGTAGCCAACCCGGTACTTGTGAAGAAGAGTAGCGGGGCATGGCGCCTGTGCATCGATTTCTCTGATCTGAACAAGGCATGCCCCAAAGACAGCTATCCTCTCCCCCATATCGATTACATGGTTGACGCCACCTCGGGGCACGAGCTGATGAGTTTCATGGATGCGTACTCCAACTACAACCAGATCCCCATGCATCCGGATGACGAAGAACATACCTCCTTCTACTCGGCGCGCGGGCTCTATTGCTACACGATGATGCCATTTGGGCTGAAGAATGCCGGGGCCACCTACCAACGCTTAGTGAATAAAATGTTTGCTAGCTTGATAGGTGAATGTATGGAAGTATATGTAGATGACATGTTAGTCAAATACATGTATGCGTCCAATCATGTAAATGACCTCAATAAAATGTTTTCCATTTTGCGCGATTATTCTATGAAGTTAAATCCAAAAAAATGTACTTTTGGCGTCGGTTCGGGAAAATTCTTGGGGTACATCGTCAGCCAGCGCGGCATCGACGTCAACCCCGAGAAGATCAAGGCAGTACAGGACCTTCAACCGCCGACGTCGATCAAGGGAGTTCAGAGCCTGACTGGCAAACTCGTCGCCCTGAGCAGATTCATCTCAAAGTCCACCGACCGCTGGAAGCCTTTCTTCGACGCCATCAAGAAAAATAACAAGTTCGAGTGGACACCGGCCTGCCAAAAAGCGTTAGAGGCCATCAAGGAGACCCTCAGCCAAGCTCCGACGATGCAGAAGCCTCGCCCAGGTGAAATGCTTTATCTATACCTGGGGATTTCAGAGGTGGCTGTAAGTGCCGCCCTGATCCGGGAGGAGGACTCAGGCCAATTCCCGATCTATTACGTGAGCAAGGCCCTCCATGATGCCGAGCTGAGGTACCCTCCGATGGAGAAACTTTTGTTTGCCTTAGTAACTGCAGCTCAAAAACTCAGACCGTACTTCTTAGAGTATTCTATCACTGTCCTCACAGCCTACCCGCTTAGGCAGATCCTGCACCGACCCGATACTTCAGGTCGGATGGTCAAATGGGCGGTGGAGCTGGGGCAATACGACATCCAGTACCGACCCCGAACAACAATGAAGGGGCAGGTACTATCGGACTTCATAGCCGAGTTCACGCCGGGAGTCGAGGAAACGAAAGGCGAGGAACCTTGGGTGATGTACGTAGACGGGTCCTCCACTGCCGGACGAGCAGGTGGGGGGGTCGTCCTCGTGGATCCCCAAAAAAAGCTCTTCTGCCATTCGATCCAATACCTCTTTCCGGCTACCAATAATGAGGCTGAATACGAGTCATTGCTATCCGAGCTCGCTTTGGCCGAAGCCATGAGTCTGAGCGACCTCACCATATACTCCGACTCAATGCTAATGGTTAAACAAATTTTCGGAGAGTTCGAGGTCAAAGAACCAAGGCTGGTTCCCTATCTGGGACTAGTGGAGGAAAAGTTAGCCAAACTCCGGACCCGAATAGAGCACATTCCACGGACGGAGAACGTGCAGGCCGACGCTTTGGCCCGTCTCGCTTCAAGCGTCGAGTATGTACAAGTCGCCCACAAGGAACAACCCTCTGTGCTCGGCGCCTCCGTGATGAGGAACCGAGCTGGATGGTCCCGATCCAGTCGCATCTCGAGACCGGTGCGTTGCCGTCTGACCCAAGAGAGGCCAGACAGCTCCGTACCCGGGCAGCTCGGTTTACGATCGTGGCCGGTGAACTGTTCAAGAGGGGATACTCGGCACCTCTGCTCAAATGCATAGACGAGAAGAACGCCGAGTACATTCTCAAGGAAGACCACGAAGACGTATGCGAAAACCACTCTGGCGGCTACGCCCTCGCCCACAAAGTTCTCAGGCAAGGATACTACTGGCCTAGCCTGAAAAAGGACGCCCTGGACATAGCTCGAAGATGCGCAAAATGCCAGACATTCGCGCCGAACATCATCCAACCTTCACAGCCCCTGAAGTCGATATTCAGCCCATGGCCGTTCGCCAACTGGGGTGTCGACCTGATCGGCCCCCTACCTACCGGAAAAGGCGGAGTGAAATACGCGGTCGTCGCCGTGGACTACTTCACGAAATGGGCAGAAGCCGAGCCGCTTGCCACTATCACCGAGCAGAAAATGATCGACTTCCTATGGAAATCCATCATATGTCGGTTCGGGGTGCCGAACTCAATAATCACTGACAACGGAAGACAGTTCGAAGGGAAAAAGCTAGAGGCATTTTGCGAAGAGCACGGCACTAAACATTTCTTCTCGACACCCTATCATCCCCAATCAAACGGTCAGGTCGTAGCTGTGAACAAAATACTCAAACAAGGGCTCAAGGTTCGGCTTGAAGCCGCAAAAGGGGCCTGGCCAGACGAACTCCCAAACGTACTATGGTCGTATCGCACCACAGCCAGGTCATCCACGGGAGAGACGCCGTTCTCCCTAGAATACGGGACCGAAGCGATGGTACCTGTCGAACTCGGCACCCCAACCTTTCGAGTAACAAACTTCGAAGAGGAATCTAACTCCAAGTCGTTAAGGGCAAGTCTAGACCTGATAGACGAACACCGGTCACAAGCCGAGCTCAGAAATGCAGCATACAAAAGGCGAAGTGAGAGATACATCAATTCCCAAGTCAAATCGCGCTCGTACCAGGTCGGCGACTTGGTGTTAAAAAGGGTAACGGGGGCGGACCCCGGACCACTGAAGCCGAAGTGGGAAGGTCCCTACATGATCAGCGAGGTCCTCCCACACGGGGCCTACCGTCTCGAACACCTGGACGGCACCCCCCACCAATAACCGTGAAATTCGGCGTTTTTGAAAAAGTTCTACCAGTAGGTCTAGGACAATCTTGTATTCTCATTTTTGTAATTTTACTTTATAAAAGACGAACGAGCCTTGTAAAGATGTGTGATATTTATTTATTTGCGTTTGCCTTTAGTAAGTATAGATCGAGTCGAAGCGGCGTAATTAACGTAAGGAACGAAGTGTCGGCCAGGATCAGTACGATGACCTGGTCGGCACTAGCTGGGCTCAACTAGGAGGCCCAGTCAGGCCAATAATACCACCGAGTCCGAACACGAGGCCGGTCCGGTAAGCTGCCACATAATTATGTGCAGGTCGGGTCAGTACGATGACCAGGCCGGCACGAGCCGGGCTCGGCAAAGTAGCCCGGTAAGGCCACAGCGCCAACGTAAGAAATGAACGACGAGCTCGAACGCGTAGCTCGACATAGCCAAGCCATCACCTGATCCCACGAATGGATTGGAAAGGTAATGCGCCGAGTAAATAAAAAGTACCGAGCCCAATCTCGGGCTCGGCCATGTAATTAAAAGGTGCCGAGCCCAAGCTCGGGCTCAACCGTGTAAGTAAAAAGCACGAATATAAGTAAGTACACAGCACGGCACCAAGCTCATGCTTGGTCAAAAATCGCAAATACGCATAAGTAAAAAACGTAAAGAATCCATTCATTCAAATAAATTGAAAATAGCATTCATTCAAAACAAACAAAAACGTTCACAGATCAAGTTTTTCAAAAAAGGGGACCACAGGCGGTCAACAAAAAACGACTCGCAGGCTGGAAATAAATTACTGCCTGGGAGAAGGATCGGAGGTCAGGTCCACCACAGCTGTGTCTGATGGTTCCGCCTCCACCTCGGCATCTCTAACGGCCTCCTCGTCCACGCCCGGTTCGGCCCTGGTCTCGCCCTCAGCCGCCCTCGAGGTGCCGGCCTCGTGATCGTTCGCCCCCCGCAATATCCGGGAGGGGTCGGCCTCGTCGGCGAAGTCTCTACTCGGCAGCAGGAAGGATGTATAGTCGGAGAGGACCTCCCCCGGCTTCAGGCGCAGCTCGTCCGGAGGCGTCGCACCGAAGTTGGCGAAGCCGACGATCTCATCCTCAGCCCAGCCTCTCCGGCGACGAACCAGCGCGGCCTCCTCTTCATCGACCTCGCAGACCAACCCTTCGAACTCGGCCTCCAACCCATGCTTGGAGATCTTCGCCCGCATTATTTCGCGAAAATCCTCCAAGGTGAGGAGGCCGGAGTCGATCCGCTGGAAAAGCCATAAGAGATTGTAGCCGACCCCGGAGTCCATATCGGCCATGATGTCCTTGTTGAACAACTCCTGGACCTCCGGGTACGTCGACAGGCGGAGCGAGATACGGGGGCGGCCATCCTCTGAGCCGTCCAGAGCGGCATACTTCTCCAGCTCTGCAGTATGCACCTCGACCTGTTTCTGGAGGCTGACGACGTAGGTCTGGAGCTTGTCAAGCTGGGCCACATGCCGATCCACCTCCTCGGTCATCGCCTTGGTATGCTGCTCCCCCAGCTCGAACTCTCTAGTGGCCCAGGCGGCCCTCTCCTTCCTCAACTCCTCAGCCAGCCTAGCCGCCGTCCGAGAAGCCTCGATCTCCTTCTCGGCAGCCTTCCTCGCCTCGGCCTCCGCCAACACGAGGCGGTTCTCCAGCTCTGAAGTCCGTTTCGCCTGGGAGTTCTGAGAGGCGATCTTCCCACGGTAGAGCTCGTGGTCAGCCTCCATCTTCCGGTGGTCAGCCAGGGTCTTTTGCAACCGGTCGGCAACCTGCACGAGCTCGACCAGAGCTCGGGAAATGGTCCACACCGCGTGTTGGATGAGCGAGGGGGTGGAGAGCTGAGAAACGCCGGCCTGGGCGGTCGGCATCCAGGCAACGAGGGGGAGTCGAGCTGCCTGAACCACCTCCTCGAGCACCCCAAACTCATTGGGGACGGAGACCCCGTCGGCAGCCCGGAGGTCGAGGAACCAATCATCCGGAAAGCCGGGGAGGGCCTTGGTCACTCGAGCCCTCCGCTCGGCATCGATGGGGACGAAGGAGTTCGCCTTCCCCTGGTGGACGTGGGCTGTCTTCTCCTTGCCCGGGGTCGAACCCTCCGCCTCAGCGCCCTTCTTCTTCTTGGCGGTGGCCTGGCTCTCGGTCCCACCACCCTGGGTATCTTCGCCGGCTGAGACCGGCTCCTCCCTGGCCCGACGCCTCGTCATGCGTGGCTCCGGCACGGGCGCGCGCAGACCTTGGCGGGAGGCAGGGTCTGTCCTAGGTGCCGCCGCGGCGGTCACGTCGGCAGCCCCGGGTGCCGGCTCCTTGTTGAGCGTCGCCCGCTTTTTCGCCAAATTTAGTCGCCCAGACATTACGGTTTTTGTCCTGGCCTTTAAAGGATTCGGGTGTTTGCGACGGTGCTTGTTTGCAGCCTTTGCCGATTCGAACCCCTTAAGTCGGAGGAGGGGGTAATAGACTGCAAGAGAAATAAAGTTCGAATAAGCGCCGAGCAACAGCTAGACGCCGAGGCAATTGATAATCAGTCCGAGCAAAAATAAAGTCATACCCGGCTTAAAGGATGTGTCGATGATCTCCGGACTCAAGTTGTGGTCGAGGAGGGTCTCTTCCTTGGTAAGTGCCGAGTAGTGTCGTCTCTCCGGATTAAGCCTCAATAGGGTGTCGATCCGGGTAGCAATACTGGAGCTAGGGGCCGAACTCGAACTGCGGACTGAAAACGTAAATCACTACCTGTTAGAAAAAAAAAAAAGGAAAAATCAGTAAATAGCAAAAAGGAGAAACGGAAAAAGCTTACTAGCATGGGAAATGAAATGCGTCGGCGGGTGCTGGGTTGCATCCTGGGTCTTCCACTCGCCGCCGACCCAGAACCACTTCGACATGTACCCATGAAGGGTCTCCGGCAACTTGGCCACCAGCGCCTTGTCGATACCCTGTAGTACCGATGTAATAATTGCCTGTGTCACCGGAGCGCCTAAAGGAGAATAATGATTTCACCTCGGCACCCGTGGGGTCGGGCCAGCCTTCGCGGCGGAACATGACAATCAAACTCACGAGCCAAGCGAACACCGTCGGCACGTACTGGCTGATGCCGATCTCGAGCTCGCTGAGAATGTCGTTGAGCATGCCGGGCAGAGAAAAACGGAGACCCAAGTGAATGCTGTGTCTGTAGACCCCTATGCAGCCCGGCGGCGGACAATGGATTCGCTCCCCGCGATAAGGCGCAAATATCCGTACCCCGGGTCCGAAGTTGTACTTCCCCCTCAGTTGGGCCAGGTCGGCATCATCCAGGACCGACGCAGTATTCCACGCAGTCATCTGGCTTGGCGTCGCCCAAACCCGCTCGGGCCGGCGCCAGAACCTCGGCGGGACGGTGGTTACCGCCTCGAGGGCGGCATCTATCGCCGCATCCCCCAAACCCATGGGGACATGCTCCCGGCCACTGGTATCCCCTTGGAGAGTCTCATCCACCAGATCCGGGTCAATGTCGGTGTCAGAGTCCAAAAAACCAAGGTCGACCGAATCGGTATCGACAAGCAGCCGATTGGCTCAGACCGGCACCATCACCCTCACGCAGCGGCGACGAAGACACCCCAAAATTGTCACCTCCGCCGACGGAAGCAGTCTGCACCGTCGAAAAATCCAGTCGGACCATAGAAATAGGGACAGCGGTGAGGATAACGTCCGCCGATTCGGAGGGGAAGTACGCAGCCCGCTCACGGTCGACGTCAACCACGCCGCGGAAAAAATCGCCACCCTCGCCGATGGAGCCGCCGTCGCCCATAGATCTCGGAGGAGAAGACATCGCGACCAAAAAACAAGGAAGATAAGCAAAAAGAAACAGGGTAGGAATTACTGGAAAGAAGTCGAAGACAGTCGCCGGAAAATCCTTGAGACGAGCTCGAAGTTCGTGCAGTTTTCGGACACTCGAAGTTTCAGAATGCAAAGGTAGAGAGAAGTTGTAAAAATCTATCAGAGGGGACACGTGTGATGGATTACGAAATTCAAAATTCAAAAAGGAACCGAAGCGTCCGGAGGAAGCCAACCGTCACGTCCGTTCGAAACACTTGGCTGTCCGGCTGCCACGTGTCGCCATTGCATGGTCGCAATTAATGCGTCTCTTCGATTGTCGTTCATATGCACCAAGTGTAGTGAAGGTGCCGATCCTGGAAAAGACCGGATATGAGTCTGATGAGCCCGACTCGGATTCAACTGATAAGAGACGACCTCGGGAGAGGCACGGCAGGCCTCACCCAAACTCGGGGGCTTGTATGTTAAAATCCGAGCCCGGCCCGGCCCCTATAAGGATACCGGTCTGAGAGATCATGAGTCGGCTGGTGGCCGGTAGAACCGAGGAGGCCGGTCACCAAGATTATTCGTAAGTGTCGAGCCGAGCAAAAGTCAGAGTCAATAGAAATGGCTGTCAGAGTTGGACTCGGGGTCGGTACCTCGATTCCCCATTCGCGAGGCCGGTACCGTGACTTCCCAGCTACGAGGCCGATTTGACTCGGTGCCGAGATCGATGACCACGAACACCGGAGGACGACCAGAGACTGACGCAGTCCAGCTCGGTACCTTACCACCCTGATCCCCGTGGGTGTTGAGAACCCAGAAAACAATTAAATAAGGCCACTTGTCAACTAATGATTGTCGATGGGACACCCCAAACTAGTCAGCAGGTCTATAATACTTAGATCGGCTCAGGAGCAGGCCCGCATTAAATGTGGTCCATATCAACATTAAATGCGTTGCAGGAAATGATTGGCTGACCCAGAAATCACTCCCAATCAGTCAGAGAAACGCCGGCCCGTCCTGCCAAACTACTGTACGACAAGACCAGTGAACACTACCCGAACAGTGCCGCATTTAAGGCAACTATAAATAGCAGCCCACCTCATTTATTTTGGGTTGTTGAATCCCAACTATCAGAGCTCTCTCTACTTTCTCTCTCTAGACTCGTGTAAAGGCTTTGTAAGAATCTGTAAGTATATCGCAAGTGCCGACCTCGTACGAGAGGCCGACCTCGTGATCCTTTAATAAAATCATAATCGAACCATATTTCTCTGTCTTTTTTCCATTTACCTTATTATTACTTATCTTTTTAACCGTTGACCGGAAACGTCCGTAAACATCATGCATGCAATTTATGAACCATGTATTAGCCCTAATAGTCATTATTTTTTATGTTAAACATTTGGCCATAATCATTTTAGTATGTTTGAGAAGTTGGTTCGATGAGTTAGAGCTCGAATGTGCCATATAGGCCTTCCCGAGCCACATGCATGTAGACCCGGGGTCTACTAGTGCCCCCATAGCATTTTTGTGGCTATTTCATCATGTTATAATGTTATGTTATGCATGTCACCAGAAAAAGTCGTCGGAGGTCCGGCAAGGGCCAGCTTTGGTCACTGGCCGTGCATGTAGTGCGGCAGTGCCCGAACTAGTGCCTGTCAGTGCCCGCGCCCAGCCGGTGCGAGGCACAACAGCCCTTAGTGCACGTGACAGCCCCAAACAGCGTCTGTCCGCATCCGCGTGCGAAGTCTTGGTGCCAGCAGCGCCTAGCACCCTCCGACAGCGCCCGACAGCGCTGTCCACGGCCATGCACGCGTGGTCTCGAGCCAGCCGCTCTTGCCCCGCGTAGACTAAGCCCCAGTAGCCCCAGTTCGCGTGGCAACGACACCCAACGTGCCCAGGCCACATGCACAGCGCCCGGTAGCGCAGTGCCAAGCCCCAGCGCCAGAGCCTCGTGCCATGGCCAGTTCCGACCCGTAGCGGGTCTGTTGAGCCCAGTAGGCCTAGTGCGTGCCCCGGAAACATGCCCGAGTGCCCAGTGACCTCGGGGACGCCAGTCAGCGCCCGTGTGGCCTCTATCCGCGCCTACCCCGCATCCAGCCGCACCTGTCCGTGCCCAGACGCACGACAGGGGCCTTAGTCTAGCCTCGGCCGTGCCCAGCCCTAGCCAGCGCCCGACCGCCCGGTCCAGCCGAGCCGGTGGTCCGACCAGTCAGCAAACCGGCCGATTCAACCGACGGTTTGAGTCCGTTTTGATTCGTGACTTCCGGTCCAAGTCTCTTTTCGAAATTTTAGCTTTTTTTCGAGCCGAGCCAGTCCAGTCTTAGCGTATAAATAATCCAAGCATATTAGCATATAATTAAATATTCCGAGCATGATACTTAGCATTATTTTGCTTAAATGTTTATGTAGCCTAAGGAGAGTCGAGCCTCCGACCGCTACTCCAGTTTCAGCACTTACGTCAGATTTCAGTTATCAGGTGGGAGCCTTTACAGGGCGTTATATTGCGTTTCAGTTATCCTGTATAAGGTACGTGAGTAAGATATTTACCCAAACGGTTGAATTATCCCGTTTGTGGTCCAGTTAGTTCTCCCAAGTGAGAGGCCCACGGTGAGCGGGCCGAGGCCTCAATATTCCCCTGGTGCCTGGTGGAGGCCAAGGGCCTTAATATCCCATCGGGGTGTGCACACGAGCGGCCGAGGGCCGAGGGTCTTCTGACCATAGATTTCAGTTCAGCTCTTATATATTGAAGCCATGATCTAGTGTATTATTCATGATGTCTCATTCAGTACTGGTCTTGCGGAGATGTGGGGGGTCATGTATTGGATTCCACATCATCTATAATATCTGTACCATGGCAGAGGTATGTTTGAGACAGTTAGTTCTCCAGGTGGAGGCCGAGGGCCTTAATATCCCATCTGGTAACCGGTGGAGGTCGAGGGCTTTAATATCCCATCGGGGTGTGCACACGAGCGGCCGAGGGCCGAGGGTCTTTTGACCACAATAATGCAAGAAAAGAAAAGTTTACAGTTCAGTACAACTTATTTGTTTTCTGTTGTTTTTAAGTTTATAATTGCAGTTAAGATTATTACAGTTCCAGTTTTCCCACGAGCATTCAAATGTGCTCACACTCCCACAGTCTTTCTTATTTCAGGGGTCGGAGTCTAGCATGTTGGGTGAGCTGACGTGGCAAGTGTGGTCATGATAGCCGAGGACATTTTTACGCATATTTTATGTACTTATTTTTATGATCATGTATTCATTCATATATGTATGCATGTATGTTGTATTTTCAGATATGCTTCCGCTAGCAGACTAGACAGTGCGAGACAGTTCAGGCATTGCATGTTTAATTCCATTATCCGTAGCGAAAAGTTCGGTTGCATATTCTATTTATGTCTGTGAGCAAGTTAAGTAAGTTTTTATCTGTGTCATCCCGCAACAAGTTAGTGTTTTCGAAAATAAGCTCGCACCACCTTTTGAAAACAAAACGAAAATTTTACTCTGATTTTTCAAAGCTAGTAAGGCGGGGTGTCACAGTTTTCGAACATGTTTATGTTTCTCATGTTTTGAAACCAAGATGATGATGAAGTTTGAATGTTTTCAAACATAGTCCGAGTACATATGCTCTGTTTTTGTCTTAATTGTTTGAAAGGAAAGTAAAGTTTCGGGATGCGATTTCTCAAGAACCTAAGTGTGAGGCTTAGGTTAATATAAGAAAGAAAGAAGAAAATAAAGAAAGAAAAAGTTTTTAGTAAGTACCCTAAGAAAGTTTTCAAAGTTAAAATGTTTTCGAAAAAGTTTGAAATTATTTTGAAAAAATAAGCGTTTTCCTATAGATGAGCAGTGGGTGCTTACAGCGGGAGAGAATCAACATCCATCTCATCCAGCTCATCGGTGATGATGTGGTGTCGGCATCTCAAATGGCCGACATGTGTGGTCGAAGGATTTAAAGCGAAGGTAGAACAATTTGAGAAATGAGAGGAGCAAAAGCATGAGGCTCAAGGAAGAAGAAGCGAGAAGAAGTGATCGAAGAGCTCACATGGGACATGTTTCAGATGATAGAACTTATAATGCCCCGTTATTTTTATAAGGAAATATTCTGAGTTTTCAAAAAGTCAGAGTTAACTTTTCGAAATTCATTTTTCGATTTGAAAACATTTTTAATGGACGCACTCAGATCACTCCTTCATTCACTTAGCTCAAGTCATATCTAAGCCATTGGGAATCCATTGCCCAATTTCACAATATTCGAGAATATAACCAAAACATCATAATCATCTTGAAATAAAATCATTCAAACCAATCAATTCCAAAACCATCCACACAAGTTTTGAAAACAAGTTCAAGCTGAAGCAAAAAATGACATAGTTCAAAATATTAATAAAATGACCCCACTCGTCTGTCCTCTGCCATGCCACCAGCTTAACCTGGAAAAGCTGTAAATAATAGGGGTGAGAAAACAACAAGCTCACCATGGAAATTTACCGTGCACACATATTCAGTATAATAACGGACACTAGAATTGCAGCATGTACACGAATCAACAACAAATATCACATCTCATAATGCTCAAGCATACACCTATATAACTAATGAAGATCGAATCTGCATCCAACAACGGGAGCACATGTCAATGGTCGAATCCACATCCAAAGACATGGCATGTCATTAGGCTAAAGGAGATTGCCTCTCATTAGGCACCGTCGACGGTCGAATTCGCATCCAACGATAGGGTCATGGTTCACATGCATACATTGATTATAAAAACTAACTATAAAGAATAATGACAGAGTAAAGTTTATAAACACCCACCTGGTCCGACATTAACAATTATGCAAAAGGTCACGGTAGGTTCGAGGGCTTGGCTCCTCGGAATCTAAAATTAAGCGAGATATTTCTCATCAATAAATTATCTCATTACTTGAAAAATTATTGCATTTCTCACTTAAACAAGAATTGATGATTAAAGAGTTTATAACATCTTAAGTGGAACTTGGAACTCTCGGTTTAAGAAAAAAGGCTTAAAAAAACATTCACAAGGCTAAAATATATTTCGGTATAAACAAATGGTCAAACAGCTCCAAAAAGGGTTCAACGGCTCGAGGTTAATGCGCTGTCACCCGAGAAACGGCACGCTCGTGGCGCTGCATACGCAGGGTGCTGGGTCGCGCGCGTTCACACCTGCTCGAAGACCCGCTACTGGTCAAGGTCTGGACGCACACACTGTCCTAGGGAGCTCGCGCGCTCAGTGATGGCGGCTGCAGCTCTCGTGCGAGTCGACATTCGGCCCTGCGCATGGCCTCGCGTCTCTCAGTATGGGCGCACGTGCTCGGCCACTACTAGCGTGGCTAATGGCTACACCTGGCCAGGGTTTGGCTCTTGGTTCAAAGGTCCAACAAAGCACTAGTTTTTCACACAATTTTCAAAGTTTCAATGATCTCAAAAAATATAACAAGGCACAAATTCATGTTCCAAGTCCACAATTTATCACATAAAATACCACAAAATATCTAACAATTAAACTAAGCAAAATTTTTAAAAGAGTTTTAACATCGGCTCAGAATATACTGCACTTCGGAAATGTACAAGCAAGGAGACACGAATGGCCGTGCTTTCGACAGAATCATTTCTATTTGTTTTCCTTTGACCCAAACATTTTCTTGTAGCCCATACTTAGTCCTCACAAGCCTAATCCTCAACATTTGGTCCAAGCCTAAATTTTTTCCTTTTTCCTTTTTTTCTCATTTTTCTTTCTTCTTCTCTCTTTCTTTGTATTTTCTCCCTTCTAATTTTCTATTCCTTCTCCACATTGATGTACATCTCTCAGTCTCCCAATAACAAAATTGACAGTCGCCTTCGAAA
The DNA here is from genome assembly GCA_008636005.1 of Striga asiatica. Taxonomy (NCBI): domain Eukaryota; kingdom Viridiplantae; phylum Streptophyta; class Magnoliopsida; order Lamiales; family Orobanchaceae; genus Striga; species Striga asiatica. Next base: position 217,842 of record BKCP01004962.1, on the reverse strand, counting down.
TTCATCTTCCAATTTCTCCTCCTCCCCAAATTACTGTGTCTTTAACCTCAACATTTTGAAATCCCCTATTCTCTTCCTCACACCCCTACATAGGGTTCTCAGCAACAGGCGTCAGCAGCTGAAAATGGCGGCTCTAGGCTCGGCGTCGTCTAAAAAAAACAATGGCTGAAGGACGGCGGGATTCGAGGCATCGACCCATCGGACGTCCTAAACTCGTCGTGGCTGGCCGTCAGATGTGGGTCAGAGGAAGTGGTCTGAGCCATCTGGCGATTCATCGGCACATGTCTCAGATTGAAAGGGCTCTCGAGGTGGTCGGCGACTTGGTTCCAAAGGCGGCGGCAACTCGGGGAAGTGACGGCTGATGTGGACAGTCGGTTACTCATGGCGGAGAATGGTCTGCGGGGTCTATCGAGCAATGGCATGACTTCAACTCCCATAAATCAGGCCAAGAGGCGTTCGTCTTCTAATGAGGCTTCTCTCGACGGCTGAAGGATGCTGCTGCCGGTGTTCGGTCGCTCACAGATTGGCGAGTTCACGTGGTGCTGCAGCAGTGGTGGCCGGCTCAGTTTCTAGGCTGAGGCTATAATCGATCGGTCGAGACTGGTTGCCGGCATATTCGGGCGGTTTTGAAGGCTGGCGACTTGAGGTGGATTATCAAACTTTGAAAATTGTGTGAAAAACCAGTGCTTTGTTGGACCTTTGAACCAAGAGCCAAACCCTGGCCAGGTGTAGCCATTAGCCACGCTAGTAGTGGCCGAGCACATTTGTGGGATTTTGGTTTACAACACCTTTTTTATCCTTTTTATGCTGCTCAAATGTAATATTGAGGTATGGGTTTGAGAGACGGCCGTGTGTTGTAAAGGGGAGAGGTGGAAGTTTTGACATGAGAGGAAAACAAGGGAAATCAATGTGGTAATTTGATTTTTCTTAAGGCAATTAAGGTGTATCAATAAGGATAAATCATTCCGTACATGGTTGATTTAACTGGCACTAATAAGGCTCTAAATGGCCGGTCAAAAATGTGATCAAGGGATTGAATCATGCCAAAATTAGCTTTAAGGAGTTTGAAATTTAAATAGAAGACTTGGGCCAAAAGGCGTATACAAAGGGTCGAATGTGTTGGGCTAGAAATAGCCGGATTCAATGAGAAATAGAGTCGGTTTAAGCAAATAAAAGGGCCGAAAAATATAAGTCTCAGTGATCAATGCAAAACGGCTTACGACACGATTGCATTTGAACTTGATTTTTCGCCAACAATGGAAAAATAATAAAAGTATAGAATAATTCACGTAGACGAGAAGATCTACGATAGTTATTTAACTCAGATAATTAATTAGACGAGGACATCTAAATAATCATAATAAGCTTATCAGAGTAACTTGTCGAGCAAATAAAATAAAAGGAAAAGCAATGCAATTAAGAAAAAAAATAAAATACGGCGATTCATAATATTGGAACGGGGCACTATAGAACTGGCATTGGACACATTGGTAGAGAGTGAATTTAAAAAGAAGAGAGAAAAAAATGTAGGGTTTTTAGGAGGTGTAAAGGTCGATGCAAAAAATAAGACATGAAAACTGGGAATTTGTGAGAAGAGAAAGAGAAAAAAATGCGAAAAATTAAAAAGAAAGATGGAATATTTATCGAATGTTGACATCTTAAGAGTTGGCATGAATTGAAGGTGAAAGCGTGCAGAGAGTTAACCTAGAACGGCGGAGCATGGTGGCAATAAGAGCTTTCAGTTGAAAACGGAAATTCAGAGAGTATAGGGTAGAAAAAATTGCAAAGGTGAAAAAACGAAAAAAAAAAATATGTGAAAGGGGGTATTTGTAGAAAAAAATTTGAAGATTTTAGATAGTCGAGCATTCAGATCCGTTAGATGGAGGTTAACATGGACAACCCAGATTAGAAGAAGAATTGTACATGCGACTCGAGCTAAGTCGTTAGATCAACTCGAAATGAACGGATAAGATATATGCAAGTGTGACGAAGCAGCAGGTCAATCTTGGCCGTTACATTTAGGTCAAAATAAATGTCCAAGATCAAGGGAAGTGTAACGCCCCGTTTTATTTTAACGAATTTACCGAATTTATTTATAAAAATCAGAGTTAATTAATTTTTTTTTTCAAAATCCCAATTTAGAACTTTAATAATCAACGGGCATTACTTAACTACCAAGAAAAATTAACAAATACGAACAAATAGGTAGAACCTACACATGCATAAATTCAGTTCAAAGATAAAACCCAAACTATTCATAAGTCTCATCAAAATCAACCAAGTACTTCAACAAGAATCCAATGGTTCAACCAACATGTTCGTAATAATTAAAACGGAAACATAATAAACCGATGTAAAACAAGCAATCCAACATAGATGATAAAAGCGGAAGCAAAAGACACATCAATCCAAAGACCACCACTCGATTGTCTCTCGCTGCCGCCGCCAACCATGCTCAATTTAAAAATAGGAAGAGGAACAAGAGAACAGAGAAACAATGGGGGTGAGTATCACCATCATACTCACCATTACCGCACGGTATATCTCGCATAAAGATTCATAACTATAAATAATGTATGCATAGAATCCAGATCTAACTCCCTATTAGGCCCTATCGCAAACCTCCTATGTACATACAACAAACCTCCCGACCAGACATCGGCAAGGATGTAACCGGAAACATTCTCACTCGGATGCAACGGGCATAGGATCCTTTCTAGGAGACAGTAGAGCTGTTTTTCCCCTTCCGGATACAACGGCATGGGGCGTCCCTCCCGGATGCAACGGGCAGGCGACCTTTCACTGATTATGCATTCGTCAAAGGAACTATCGACGGGACACTTAGACTAGGGTTCTCACACATACAGAAGCTATTGAGATAAACATTTATACGAAATAACAAGTGCGATAATGATAGATTCAACATAAATGAACCCACCTGATAGCAGCGATACAATACACAATATACGACTTGAACGGTAGGGTTTGAGGTCAACACCTCTGGACACCTACACAAAATCAAGATAACTCTCGATTACAACTAGTCCAACGAACACGCATACTTAGTCGAATCCGTCGACTAAGTGGCTCGTGGAAGGTTCTCGTGGAATTATGGAATAGTTGACTCGACTCGAACCAATTATGGAGAAATACACATAATGGATGTAATATCCCATTCAGTAATTAATAAAAGTAATTATTTTAGTTCTAAGTTTGAACTAATTACTTTTATTAATAATGCTCGTTCCTAGTTTCGAGCCCAGTTATTAAGTTATTCAGTTAAAAGTTCGACTTTAAGTTGAAAGTATTCTCGGTTAAATTTTATTTAGTAATCGAGCCAGTTCAGTAATTAATTAATTCCGGTCTGTTTATTTTTATAAATGGATTTATAAGATGGGATTAATTATAATAAGATGACGAATAATAAAAATCGAGTATATTTTGATTACTCGTTCAAGATAAGTCGTGAACCGAACCAAGCATGTTCGGTTACGAGTTAAGATTATTACCGAGCAAATGATTCTCGAGCCTAGCTTAGTTTTGAGTATTGATCAAGTTATAAGGATTAATTAGACATTAATGTTTATTGAATTGAAATAAGTTATTTAAGATGAAGTTCAAGTTCAAGTAACATTCCATTTTATTTAGCTAAATGGATGTAAATTTGGCCATTTCTAGTTTGAATGAGAAAGAAAAAGAATAATGAGTCGAGACAAGTTAGGTCTTGAGTTCGGTTAAGTATCCATGAACATTTAAGTTATAAATGTTCAAAGAAGTGAGAAAATTTATTTAGACATTTTAGTCTATTTAAATTATTAGAGAGAAATATGAAATTTTTAGAATTTTCGTTTTTTTCGGTTTTCGATTGTAGTCGGAATATATGTCCGATTTCAGTTCCGAGAAATAAAATAAATTATTTTCTCTCTATATTTTTATTAGACTACAAGATAAGAAAAATTTTTCAGCATAAAAATGAAAAATGCCAAAAGAAAAGAAGGAAATTCGAAAATTGTAAGAATTTTCGATTTTACGGTAACTGTTCGTTTTAAGTCAGAATTTGGTTCCGTAAATTGGAGAATTTTCACTAAATCTCGAATTTAATCATTGAGATCAGATTAGGATCATAAGAGGGGCCTTTCTAAGCATTGACTATGGGTTGGAGAAGTTTACAAGTTAAGAATACTATTTATTATTTATATTTATTTTTACAAGTTTGTATTGTTTATTTTGTTATTTTCTTCACTCAATTATGATGTCTTGCAAATTGTGCCTATAAATAGAGGCATAAAAATCAGATTTTATGCACCAAAGTTAAGTACCAAAAGTTATATAAGAGTGTAAGAGAGATAAGTAGTAGAAACTTTGGAGAAGTGAAGAATTTGAAGTAAAGAATCAAGTTTTTATTCTAGCAAGAAGGAGGTAATTTACTTATCTTAAAGTTACATGCTTAAGTACATGTTTTGATAATAAGTTTACATGTTTATAAGTATGCATATCATAATATAGAAGTTAAGTTTATAATTGATTCTATGAATATAAAGAGTTAAAGTTGTTCAAGATCAATTATATGATATATGTACTTGATTTGATGAGATGTGGATAAAGATATGAATAATCTGGAAGAGTATGATTTAAATGAATGATTATTATGTAAAAGAGGAGTACATGAAAACAAGAATTAAGAGATTTGGCAAAATATAGCTTGAGTTATGAATTTTTAAAGATGAACATGTAAGATGAAGTTTATGTTCACTATTGAATTTAAATTCTCATAACTTGATGAATATGCATGATAAAATTATGAAATTTTGAGGACATGTCTAATTACAAGTTCAGATTATGACTGTTAAGTTTCTTAATTTAAAGATGAGAAATGAATAAGTTATGAATATAAGAAGGCATACATGTAAAGATAAGTATATATGCAAGAATATTCATGAAATATTCAAGTTGTTAAAATGAGATGATCATGAATAATTCTCATATAAGTGATGAGTAATTTGATGATGTTTTGGTGTAATATGTTGAGTATACAATTTTATAAAGATTGTATTATATATTAACATCATGATTAAATGTTATGAGTAAAAGATGATATGGCTTGAGATTATTTTCATTTTCAAGTTAATTAAGTGAAAATTTAGTATAAGCCGATTTGGAGATATGATGAATGATGAATTAAGTATTTGATTGAGTAAAAGATCAAATTAAGTTAAGATAAGTTTATAAATCATGTTGATGATGTTGGTAAAAGTAAGCATATTTTAAGTTTAAATAAAAAATATAGTTATTTTCACATTTGAGTTATGACATGCTAAGTATAATACCATATTAATGTTTATGAAGACATGATTTATACAAGGTTAAGTAATTGACCTTAAGTATAAATAAAAAGAGAAGTTAAGTATAAACTTGAGAAAAAGCAAGTTTAATGAATTTCTATAAGATTTGGATAAGTTAAAAATCCTAAATATCTTATTGAGTATATGAGCATAGTACTTAGTATATTTGTCTATATTTGATGTAACTTGCAGATACAGTACCAGTATAGCACTTATCATTTTTCAAATGATTTCAAAGACAAAAAGGTGGGGACCCTGAATAGGTATCACGTTGAGTACGATATTGATGTCATATGGGATGAGGAGACCATCAGTTGTCTCAGAGTATATCCTAAAGTTTAAGTTTATTACGCTTGGGATGAAGAGGCATTAATTTGTTCTCAGAGATTATATCCTAAGTTCTGATGGAGGCCGTTAGGTGCCTTAGAAATATCCATCAGAGTGTGCACACGTATCCGATTAACTATCGGCAAGATAAGAGAAAAGTTTAAGTTACCGATCAGATATCGGTTTATGATTATCCATATTCGTTACTCACCCCCACGAGTTTTAGTTTCAGGTAACAGGTCGAAGAGGAGGTGTGTGTGGAGCAGTGTTGGTGTGGATAGTGGACTCAGATGAAGACAAGCTTTGATACGGACATTTATAACAGTCTGTATAATTAACCACGTTTTCAAGTATTTCCGCTATGCACATTAAGTATTGAACTTGCATTTTAATAAATTTCATATTTCAAGTTTTTACCATTATGAGAAATATGATTATGGTATTTTAAATGCATGTTTAAAGGAAATCTGTTTTAATTTTGTATAAAGAAGTATAAGACAAAAGTTTAAAGATAAACGGATTTTCAAGATGATGACTTTGAGTAGCATCCCGAGTTAGTCGCAAAAGATTTCGAAAGAATTAAGTATATTCGAAGTAAAAGTTGCGAAAAATTTACTCTGATAAGCGGGGTGTTACAGGTGGTATCAGAGCTAGAGTTTTAAATGCTCTGTATACTAAATGGTTAAGTTCTGAAAGAGTAAGTTTTCATAGAAATCAAAGTTTTTACAGGAAGTTTCAAGAAAACCTGACCACACCACGCTCACACCTCGTCAACTACCAGGTAAGTGCTGTTAAAAGTTTTATATAAGTTTTTCAATATATTCAAATTTACTAAGTCTATGCTCAATAAGAATTCATATATACGAACTCTAGAAATTTGTTTATATGTTCAAGTATTAAAGTTTAAAATCTAGTTTATCAAGTTGACTAGATTAAGAAAGAACTCAAACATTCTAAGTTAAGTCATAAGAATAAGATTCAAGTTAAGATCTGATTATAAAGATTGACGATGTATTTGAGCCAAGTATAAGAAGTAACGGTATTTCAGGATATAATAGCCAAAAGTACTGGGAAAATCATGGAGGTTTGAAATAAGAACCAAAAAGCCGGATCAGATCCTGTAGGCTTGAAACTGAACCGTAAGAAATAAAGTTTTAAGAAAATAGTCAAATTTTTATAAATCAGAAGTTTTGATATCTTATCAGTTAGATATCATGAGTTAAAAAGTGGCAAAGTTCGAGATAAAGTTATAAGTTATTTATATTAGTACTTGTAGAACAAGAACACGTCTACAAAGTACTTTTCAGAAATCAATGAGTATAAGTTTAAGGTATCGACATATAATAGTCACGTAGCCGGAAAAATTATGGAAACCTGAAATAAGGGTTATTAAGTCCGAATTACCTGGAGACTTGAAATCGAACCTTAAAAGATATCAGTTAATAAGTAACACATTCCAGATACCGAGATAAGTATTTAAGTTTCTAGGAAGAATTTTTGAAGTTAAGCGAGAGTAATTTGGACATGTGAAGTTAAAGATAGTCTTTTTAATAAAGTAAAGACTAATATGTTTTTATCTTGGAGAAAGTATTTATCCCCATAGATAAATGATGAGTTTAAAGCCATAAATAAGAAATGGCGAGAAAAAGTAAGAAAGAGTTAAGATTAACCGGAACTCTAGCACAAGCTAGGTGTTTTCGGAAAATTAATAATTTCCTTAAAGTTTAGTATAGCTATTTATTAATGGTTATACTGTTTAAGTTGAATGGTTGGTGGTTTTAAGAATGCCGCGAGGCAAAGTTTCAAGACCACAACTGAGTAAAGTTTAAGAAGCATAGAATCTTGACTAAATCAAGAAGTTATCTCAGTCCAGAAATAAGTAGTATTGATGTGTGAATCAAGTATATACTAGAAGAGAATATTTTGCACAATCAATTTACTTGATAGATAGAAATTTTAATATCATGGAAAGTCAAAAGCAAAGAGCTAGACAAAGATTCAAGTACACTGTTGAGAACTCCATTATTTGTAAGAAGCTAGTACAGAAATATCAGAAAAAGGAGATACAGACAAATTCTCAACTAGTACAAAGTTATATTTCATAAAGGGAGGGTGCGTCTCAAGAGCACAAGACTCCCTAACTCTGCCACCCATCATGGATGCAGTTTCACAAAGATAGATCTAAAGGATCAAATGCTCGCTTGCGTTTGAATCCTGGAGTTTCCACAGAATCTTGAACTGTTGAGATGTTGTTTTGAAGCTTCTGGATAAGTTCAGAGGATGTGTTAGCAGACTTGAATATTTCTCTGTGGAAGGGAGATATAAAAGTTTGATACACTCCTTCATCTAGAAATCCAAGCAAATGGTGGAAAAAGTTATTGAAATTCAACAAACCAATAGGTTTGGTATGAAATTTCATTTCTGCCCAAGTAGCAAGGATAAAAGTAGTCATTAAAGTTCCATATCCACCATGAAGAATGATGAAAGCATCACAACTAGATATCATAGACATCAAGCAGTCATAAATTGAAAGAGTTATCATCAAAGTAGCAGAATCTTTGACCACCTTTGATGAAGTGAGATAAAAAGGAAGGATACTTCTCACCTGGATGCCGAAGCATTTAGCAGCCATTAAGAGGTTGTTAGAAAATATCAATAGTGATATTAACTAAAAAGGTTTCTAGAAAGAGAAGCAAGTTTAGTATAGTAAGATGTTAGTATAGAATGGAGATGTGACTTGTTAATGATGACAAGTGACATCGACATTAAGGTACAATGCATATAGATGTTCCGCACCCGAAGGGCCCCGGGTAGTGGGTAAATCGTATGCAATGTATCGCATAGTCAGTCAGATAAGTATTTTATATTAATTCTTCTCTAAAGTTGTCCAGTGTGCATAAAGTTTTACGTAACAATGTTACGTGAGTACGTGTGCGATTCAGAGTGTGTGCTTTTGCACAATGAGTTTCAGTAAGATTTAACCTATGAGGACCAGCCGATAGAAGTTTTGGACCAGAAGGTTCATTGGCTGAGGAATTGAGATATTTCCTCGTAAGTATAAAATGGAATCGCCACATAGCGTTAGATGCCACTGGGGAGAGAGAAGTTGATGTTAGCACTCGTTTTCCATATTTCGAGTTCTGATATATGTATACATAATTTGTATATATCTCAGATTCAGTATTTCCGAGGGCGGAAATAGTTTTAAGGGGGGCAGATTGTAATATCCCATTCAGTAATTAATAAAAGTAATTATTTTAGTTCTAAGTTTGAACTAATTACTTTTATTAATAATGCTCGTTCCTAGTTTTGAGCCCAGTTATTAAGTTATTCAGTTAAAAGTTCGACTTTAAGTTGAAAGTATTCTCGGTTAAATTTTATTTAGTAATCGAGCCAGTTCAGTAATTAATTAATTCCGGTCTGTTTATTTTTATAAATGGATTTATAAGATGGGATTAATTATAATAAGATGAAGAATAATAAAAATCGAGTATATTTTGATTACTCGTTCAAGATAAGTCGTGAACCGAACCAAGCATGTTCGGTTACGAGTAAAGATTATTACCGAGCAAATGATTCTCGAGTCTAGCTTAGTTTTGAGTATTGATCAAGTTATAAGGATTAATTAGACATTAATGTTTATTGAATTGAAATAAGTTATTTAAGATGAAGTTCAAGTTCAAGTAACATTCCATTTTATTTTGCTAAATGGATGTAAATTTGGCCATTTCTAGTTTGAATGAGAAAGAAAAAGAATAATGAGTCGAGACAAGTTAGGTCTTGAGTTCGGTTAAGTATCCATGAACATTTATGTTATAAATGTTCAAAGAAGTGAGAAAAATTATTTAGACATTTTAGTCTATTTAAATTATTAGAGAGAAATATGAAATTTTTAGAATTTTCGTTTTTTTCGGTTTTCGATTGTAGTCGGAATATATGTCCGATTTCAGTTCCGAGAAATAAATTAAATTATTTTCTCTCTATATTTTTAGTAGACTACAAGATAAGAAAAATTTTTCAGCATAAAAAGGAAAAATGCCAAAAGAAAAGAAGGAAATTCGAAAATTGTAAGAATTTTCGATTTTACGGTAACTGTTCGTTTTAAGTCAGAATTTGGTTCCGTAAATTGGAGAATTTTCACTAAATCTCGAATTTAATCATTGAGATCAGATTAGGATCAGAAGAAGGGCCTTTCTAAGAATTGACTATGGGTTGGAGAAGTTTACAAGTTATGAATACTATTTATTATTTATATTTATTTTTACAAGTTTGTATTGTTTATTTTGTTATTTTCTTCACTCAGTTATGATGTCTTGCAAATTTTGCCTATAAATAGAGGCCTAAAAATCAGATTTTATGCACCAAAGTTAAGTACCAAAAGTTATATAAGAGTATAAGAGAGATAAGTAGTAGAAACTTTGGAGAAGTGAAGAATTTGAAGTAAAGAATCAAGTTTTTATTCTAGCAAGAAGGAGGTAATTTACTTATCTTAAAGCTACATGCTTAAGTTCATGTATTGATAATAATTTTACATGTTTATAATTATGTATATCATGATATAGAAGTTAAGTTTATAATTGATTCTATGAATATAAAGAGTTAAAGTTGTTCAAGATCAATTATATGATATATGTACTTGATTTGATGAGATGTGGATAAAGATATGAATAAGCTGGAAGAGTATAATTTAAATGAATGATTATTATGTAAAAGAGGAGTACATGAAAACAAGAATTAAGAGATTTGGCAAAATATAGCTTGAGTTATGAATTTTTAAAGATGAACATGTAAGATGAAGTTTATGTTCACTATTGAATTTAAATTCTCATAACTTGATGAATATGCATGATAAAATTATGAAATTTTGAGGACATGTCTAATTACAAGTTGAGATTATAACTGTTAAGTTTCATAATTTAAAGATGAGAAATGAATAAGTTATGAATATAAGAAGGCATATATGTAAAGATAAGTATATATGCAAGAATATTCATGAACTGTTCAAGTTGTTAAAATGAGATGATCATGAATAATTCTCATATAAGTGATGAGTAATTTGATGATGTTTTGGTGTAATATGTTGAGTATACAATTTTATAAAGATTGTATTATATATTAACATCATGATTAAATGTTATGAGTAAAAGGTGATATGGCTTGAGATTATTTTCACTTTCAAGTTAATTAAGTGAAAATTTAGTATAAGCCGATTTGGAGATATGATGAATGATGAATTAAGTATTTGATTGAGTAAAAGATCAAATTAAGTTAAGATAAGTTTATAAATCTTGTTGATGATGTTGGTAAAAGTAAGCATATTTTAAGTTTAAATAAAAAATATAGTTATTTTCACATTTGAGTTATGACATGCTAAGTATAATACCATATTAATGTTTATGAAGACATGATTTATACAAGGTTAAGTAATTGACCTTAAGTATAAATAAAAAGAGAAGTTAAGTATAAACTTGAGAAAAAGCAAGTTTAATGAATTTCTATAAGATTTGGATAAGTTAAGAATTCTAAAAATCTTATTGAGTATATGAGCATAGTACTTAGTATATTTGTCTATATTTGATGTAACTTGCAGATACAGTACCAGTACAGCACTTATCGTTTTTCAAATGATTTCAAAGACAAAAAGGTGGGGACCCTGAATGGGTATCACGTTGAGTACGATATTGATGTCATATGGGATGAGGAGACCATCAGTTGTCTCAGAGTATATCCTAAAGTTTAAGTTTATTACGCTTGGGATGAGGAGGCATTAATTTGTTCTCAGAGATTATATCCTAAGTTCTGATGGAGGCCGTTAGGTGCCTTAGAAATATCCATCAGAGTGTGCACACGTATCCGATTAACTATCGGCAAGATAAGAGAAAAGTTTAAGTTACCGATCAAATATCGGTTTATGATTATCCATATTCGTTACTCTCCCCCATGAGTTTTAGTCTCAGGTAATAGGTCGAAGAGGAGGTGTGAGTGGAGCAGTGTTGGTGTGGATAGTGGACTCAGATGAAGACAAGCTTTGATACGGACATTTATAACAGTCTGTATAATTAACCACGTTTTCAAGTATTTCTGCTATGCACATTAAGTATTGAACTTGCATTTTAATGAATTTCATATTTCAAGTTTTTACCATTATGAGAAATATGATTATGGTATTTTAAATGCAAGTTTAAAGGAAATCTGTTTTAATTTTGTATACAGAAGTATTAGACAAAAGTTTAAAGATAAACGGATTTTCAAGATGATGAGTTTGAGTAGCATCCCGAGTTAGTTGCAAAAGATTTCGAAAGAATTAAGTATATTCGAAGTAAAAGTTGTGAAAAATTTACTCTGATAAGCAGGGTGTTACAATGGACGACTCACCAAATACTCAGCCACTTAACTTAAAATTTACACCACTTATATAACATGTAAGGAGGACCTCATATATTAAAAATCCTGCCCAAACTCAAGAGTTAACATGTTCAACCAATAAATCGAGCAAATTGACAAGTAATCCTCATTTTCTACATGACCAGGTAAATGAACGAGTTTTGATTTGAAATTTTAACACATAATAAACATTGCTGAGAACATTAAATTCACCACGTTTTAGCCTCACCACTTAAACATGCAATTTTATAAAATTAATACTAGTTTTCAGCAAAAATAAGTATGAATTTAAATGACTAACCAAATGAATGAATTAGGACATAATATTTTTATTTAAGTAACTAAATCGTACTGGAAATGACATATAAAAATTTCAGGCATAAACAATAATCATGTGAATTATGACAATTAATCCAAGTTTCAGAAAAATACACGTTTTTAACAAAAACTCAAGAAATTGAATCCAATAATTTCTGAAATTTTCACACCATCAAATACCATATCAAGTAAGAATAATAACCGAGTTTCATGCATTTATATCAAGGATTCGGTTTTTCATGGATTTAACAAGATTCAGCAGATTTGAACAATTAATTATTTACCCAGGCAAATAACTTCCAAACATTATGGTACACAAGGTAAAAACACATCTTGGGAGCAAAATATCTAAATTTCATGATTTTTGGGCAACAATATAATTTATCACGTATTTTACAAGTTGCAGCAATTACATCAACTTCAAAAATTCATAACTTGAAAAATATAACTCCAAATTGAACAAAGTCAAGACCATTGTGATCAGGCCACAAAGATGTTCCATATTCCAAAAGATTTCCACGAGATAGTCTCAGATCATAAGGGTATCGAATTTAACCTTATAGATCTATAATACTACTCTACATAAAATATCAATATATATAATAAACATTCAAATTAATCATGTTATTATATACTACCAGCCATATAACATATAATCTCATGGTGTTCATGGAGTTTAGTAAAAATTACCAAACACCAAAGGGGAGAAACGAACGATGGCTCGATCGCGGGAAGGCTTGTTGATGTTCGATTCCTAAGGGCGGGGAAATCGTCCACGTGCTTGGCATTTGAAGGTGGCTCGCACGAATGGGGAGGATAACTAGAGGTGGCTCATTGATCGTGGAACGGCGTCGAACTCGCAAGGGTGGTCGGAAGTTTCCGGATTGGCTTCTTGCGGGTGTGGCTCCATCTGCGTGCGGTGGTGGTCGCAGTTTGGCGTCGTGACGCGGCTTTCGAGGGTCTTCGGTGGCTCGCCGACGAATAATGAGAGAAGAGGGGTGAGGCTGAGAGTGTTTGAGCTAGAGTAAGAAGAAGGGAAAGAAAAATGGTGGGAGTGAGAGAGAGAGAGAGAGAGAGAGAGAGAGAGAGAGAGAGAGAAGAGGCGTGTGAGATGGAGAGGGAAGGGGAATGAATTCCTCTTTTAACTTAATTTTGTAACCTCCCCCTTATCTTGGTCAAATCTCATGAAGAGGGATAATGGCTGATTTTATGGGATAAGGGGGTTACAAATTTGAATTCAAAAATGCAATTTGAATTTGACATGCATGCAAGGATGGGGGAGAAGGTGACGCGGGCCGGCGCGTGCGCGAGGGTGCGGTTCGGTGGCTCGGACCGATGGTTCGGTATGGTCGCTCACTCGGTTCGAAATTCCGATTAGTAACGATTATTTGGTTCGTTCAAAAATTAAAATAATAACACAATTCGGCTCGATATTAATAATTATTCAATTATACAATGAGACAATTACGAGCACATTATCGAAAAAATAATAATCGAGCACGAATAAAATAAATCCAGAAAAATAAAATAAATAATAATAAAAATCTCAAAATAATCCAGAACAAATGGTGCGCTACAGAAGGTAAGACAGAAAGGCGAAGTGTCCCGAACCGTCAGATCAAAGGAGAATCAGATTGTCGTATTTAATTTGGCAGTTAAAGAATACTGCACGATGAGGGCGTGGATAACGAGACAATTACGTTGATCTAACAACTTCCACAGGTGGCATAAATTTGAATTTCTAACTTTGAATTCAAGATAGTGAAGCGGGGGACGAAAAAGTTGGGTTACAATTAGAGGAGCTTGGGTGACAAGGTTGATCGACAGAAGGGAGGAGTTCGAACTTTGTACTCAAAATTTTGTGAAATTTTATCCACGAAGACAAGAAGGTTGAACTTTATGCAATTGAGTTAAACAAGAAGCTTGAATGACACCCAAATGAGGTAGACATGCCATGATAGGGAAGAGGTAGATTCATTATACTCTCGATCTGTCTACTCTCGGATCGAGTGATATTATCTCGACCAGAGTGGGGGCACTAGATGATGTGGGATATCATATCGAGTCAGCTAGACCTAAGAAACCGACCAACTGGACCGAGTAAACTGATAGGTTGTATGGAGCTGGAGTTCTAATGAAGAGCATTCAGGTCGAAAGATAGATAGTATGAAAATACGATGCATTGGTCGAGCTTGGGCCCTCTGATGGCCCGACGGAACCTCGACCTATCGAAGGTCTAGTCGAATCATCAGCCTCAGTATTTAGTTGGTGAGCCACGTGAGGAAAGTGTTCTATTTGATGACGTAAAGTTGGTCTCGTGGTTAGATCATCTGATAAAGAAGAGAGATGGGCAAAAAGGCATCTAACTTGGAAGTGGTGCCATTAGGGGATTGGAGCACAAGTCACAACATGATTGGGATGTCTGACCACCTGACAAATTTGGCACCTGGGATAGTGCATGTAGCCCTCCGTTTGAATATTGGATTTTTTGAATATTATTTATTGGCATCATTATTATTATTAGAATTAATTGTCTATATTGTATTAATGCTTGACATCTTTCCATTTAGGCTTATTATTATTTAATTAGATGTAGTCTAATTAGTACTATAAGTCGTATAACTTTTATTTGTTGTCAATCGAATCGATCGAAAATTCTTGTTATCGCATTTTTCTTATCGAGCCATTATTCTCAATCGAGTTGTGAATTTGATATTCGGTCCAATTTATCAAGAGTATTTCGGCCCTTGTTGAAATTAATTCTTTGACTTGATGCAAATTCTATTCCAACCCAAGCATTAAACCTAGCCCAATGTATTAAATGACTTTAGCCCAAATTGGTTAAACCCCTTGGCCCGATAGAATTCAATCAGCAGTTTTTAAATCCCTCTTCTACTTCACGCAGCGACCAAGTCCACCTTTCAAAATCTGTTGCGATTCTTATGTTAATTTTTCTCGCACGTTCACTCGATTTTATCTCTCGTTCGTCTCTTAAATCTCGGCTGAGGGAGTCTTCTTCTTCGCATCCCATTCATTTGAAATCGCACCAGCCCTCTCGGTTATATATAAAAATATAAAAAAAATAAAAATTCAAGCACCTTCTTCTCTGGCGACCCCAACAGACTTGTCGTCGCCGACCTCTCAGTGTCAACAACAGCGACCGACGAACTCCCGCACACGCAGCCTGTTTCTGTCACTATGAACCGACCCAGTCGTCGCTAGCCTTCTTCTTCTTTAAGACCAGTCGGAGTCCGCCATTCTTTCTGGCAAGAACCAGTTCGCCGGCGTTCCTTGCCGAGCAGGCCAGTTACCGTTGAGTCTCTGTCTGTGGCCAGATCGTTCGTAAGTTTCGCCATCCGTCGAGGTCTCGATTCGAGTTCGAAGCCCATTCGTTTAGTTCTTTCGGTCCGTTCGACCGACCCATTTTCTTTTAGCTCGGGGGCTCCCGAAGACGGGTAATCTATTTTGACCCTCTCGTTATATTCTCGTGCTAGTTTTATCGATTTTCATTAAAGATCGAATTTGATTTGTTATGTTCCAATTGTTCCGTTCGTTTATGTAATGCCCCATTTAATTATGAATAATTTGGGATTATTTATTATTATTATCATTATTAATAATTGTCTAATTGTCATTAATTGTATAAATGTTTATTATTAATAATTAATTAATGTTTGTATTATATATATATGTATATTTCAGTTTTATTTATCGTGCGATCGAACCAAACCGTTTATAATCGTAATTGAAGAACCGAGAGCTCGAGCTATTATTTTTGGCTAAGTCGAGCCCGAGAGAACCGAGAGACCCGGTCCGCGCGGCCATTAACCCGCACCGGCCGACCCGACCCGCCTCCTTTTCTTGTGTGGCAAAACTTGCGCCCTAATTTTTATTCCCGCAGCCTTCATCTCTCTGCGCCCACAGCTTTTCCAATCTCTCTCCCTCTCGTTTTGATCGCGCAGCAGATAAAGAAGAGAATCCCTCTCTCGTTCGTTCTTTCATCGTTCGGAAGAGAAACCCGACCCCGCCATCTGCTCTCATCTCTCTCGCGAGATCACCCTCACCATCTTGCTCGCAAATCAGACCCTAGAAAAATCAGAATCAAGGAGACGCAACCCAACCCCTCGCCCTCCTTTCCTCCAGCTACCTGAGGCGACTCTAACTGAGAGCAAACAGATGGCGATTTGAGCGGATTTCCGGTGAGCCCCTGTCCGCGCAACACCTCTGAGCGGCCCTGCTCGTGAGCAACTCCGCGAGCCCTCCTCTGCGAACACCCGTCGTCGCAACACCTCCGCACGCAAGCCCCTCCACAGCGGCCGGCGATCAGTTTCCGATGAACCCTGTCCGCTCGCAACCCTTCGTCGTGATCCAGCGGGGAGCATTAGCGCCGCGTAGCACCTCTGAGCCGCTACTCTCCGCCGCTTCTCCTCCGCTAGCCGAGCGGGAGCCGCCGAGCACCGCCGCAAGTCGCCTTCATCGTCCCGTCAACCCTCGTTCGATCCTTTTTCGCGACTTTTCCAAGAACAATACAGAGGCTCGATTCCCCATTTGATTTTTTACGTGATATGTGATCATGTTAAAACTTTAATGAATATTTCATATCATGGTTTTTTTTTAAAAAAATAGATAGATAATATTTTAAATAAAAAAGCACAAATGTGCGAATACACAGGAGCCAACAGCTAAATACTCAGCAGCCAACAGCTCAAAAAGTGGGAGGATAGGTCCGAAGACTGCCTAGAATCCCGACTAGCAAAGCTAGAATAAAAAACTCGCAACTAAACTAAAACACCTCACACAACTAAAACAACTAAAAAGACCCTAATAGAGTAATACCCGAATGTCAGATCCCAACAGGATAATAAGTTTGACATTCGGGCTTGTTTGTCTCATTTTTGTTGCATTTTTCTTGTTTATTGTATCTTTCTTTTTAGTCTGTTTCGTGTTTTAATATGTGTTTTTGTTCATTTTGAGTCATTAGGTGTTTTTCGTTTGTTTTTTCGGTCTTTTTTGTGTTTTGTCGTCTTTAGTGTGTTGGTCGGGAGCTTCGGATGAACTTTATCTTCATGAAAAAATGGTTTAAAAAGCATAATTGGATAGATGAGTTCGTTAGCTACGCGTAGGAACAAATGACTCAATTCCGAGTTCGGACGAGCCCAAACGAGGCCAAAACGTAAAGTGGCGCAGTGGAGCCCGGGTCGCGACCAGCCCCTCGCCCAGCAGCAACGCGCGCCTCGCGACCGTCCATGTCACGCCTCGCGAAAATAACAAAGACGCTGTAATGCCCCACTTTTATTTACCGAAATTCAGAATAAATTTTTCAAAATTTATTTCAAGATACTTGAAGCGCTACTCATTTTCCAAAAATAATTCCAACAATATCACATATGCAATTCCAAACGAGTTCAAAATTCATAAATAATCAACACCCAAACTGGGTTCGATAATCAAAATTAGTCAACACCCAAACCGGGTTCATAAATGACATCAACTCCCAAAACTGGGTTCCTCAAATCCATAAATACTAGGGAGTACACTCCCTATCGATAATCTAGTACTCGACATAAGTTAGGAATGCATAAATCATAATAAGAAATTTAAGCAACGGAAAAAAAAAATCAATAACATGACCACCACTCGCTTCCCTCTGTCGTGCCCGCAACACTAACCTGCATCCATGAAGAGCAGGTGGGGATTAGCACAATAGGAAATCGAGGTGCTCACCACTATGCAATAATTAATATTCAATTTCATAAAATAAGCAGGTATGGTCGCAGTATGAACACAAATCAATTAATATCCCATCTCCTTCTCAACTCTCATGTGCACACCTATACCAATAGACCACTGCTGGTACACGTATCGAAATCCCCCGCGGGCCTTACATTCGATTCCCAGACAGTGGGAGTAAATCCACCCCGAATGTCCGAAAACATCCCTTCGGACTTACATCGAGGATCACCAGTCAAGGCTCACGGCCTGACTGCCATACATAAATAAAGGAGACACCCCATCGGGTACGTTCTATAGCTACGGGGATAACCGTTCGACGGCCAATGTGGTTCACATCGAAAGCTACATGGTTCACATGCATACTTTGTTCATACCACAACAATAACAATTAATTAATGCATAGAAATTTTCAAATAAAACTCACCTGGTAAATCGGTAGAAAAAGCACACAAATAGGTCGATAGGTCAAGGGCTCGACTCCTCAAACACCTACAATTAAGTGAGATTTTAATCAATAATTTGTCTCACTACTCGGCATTAACATATAATTCACACTTAATCAAAAATAATGATTAAGAGATTTTATCGAAATTTTTTGTAGACTTGGAACTCTCAAATTTTTAAAAGAAAAGACTCGGATAACGAAAATAGAGTCTCAGGACTTAAAATAATTTTTCCAACTTTTTCTCATTAAATATATTTTTAAAATTGAAATAGGTATTAAAAATGGGATTCCGGAACTCAAATTGACTAAAAAGCCAATTGGGCCAAGCTGCCAAACACTGGCCAAGAACTGCCCACATTTGGGCAGCTGCTGAGATTAGAATAGGCCCATTAAACAAGGCCTGTTAAGGGAAAAAGGGACGCGGGCCTGGACCGGGCTTCGCGGGCTGAAGAAGCAATGATAGAACGGGCCGCGCGCGGGCTGACTTTGGGCCACACGGCCCGCGTGCCTAGGGATCAATCCTGTGCTGGGCGAAAATAATTAAAAAGACTGCTTGGAGTGGGAGGGTTTTGAACACCGTACCTCCTACACGAAATAACGCATAGAGCACCACTGTATTACAAGCCAAGATGCGAATAAATAAGAAGGAAAAATGTACTTAGCCTTCAAAAAATATTGCTGCGTGGAGAAGAAAATCTACATCACTGTTCGCACACAGGAACCATCGTCATCAGAGGGAAAATTCAACGGCAAAGCTCACGGAGATTGGTTCGATTAATTTCAGAGACATTTTAAAAAAAAAAATAAAATTTTCAAAGTTTTGAAATTTCGTAAAAACTGAAGCAGCAGAGATACATAATTTTTGAATCGAGAATTCCAATTGTCCATGAAATTTCACGAAACACAATCCGACGAACGAAACAATATGCTCACGGAGTTTTGAAAACGGCAAACCATCATCATATGGATTGAAAACGGAAACGACATAACCGGCTGGAACGAAACATATTTATAGACTGGCAATACTACGACAATCCGGGAATAATAACGAGACTCTGAATTATCTCAATATCACTGAAGCAGCAGAGATACACAATTTTTGAATCGAGAATTCCAATTGTCCATGAAATTTCACGAAACACAATCAGACGAACGAAACAATATGCCGATTAATGAACCAAACAATTAGCTAGAAAAATGATTGAATGAGCACAATAAAATCAGCGAATTACACAAGCAGGCGGGAATAACCGAAGAGAGTTCGAAACAATTTACCCGTCCTCGGAAAATCTGAAAACAGGTCGGAAACGAACGAGTGAATGGAAATTGATATCCAAAAGCCTCGATGGGCTGCTCGACGAACTGGGATGTTGTTCGATCTCGGACGACTGAGTTGCTCGAGAACTCGGTGGGAACGAGAATTGCAGGCTCGTGATATGGTTCACGACTGAAGGATGCCTTCTTGCCAGAATAGGGGGTCGTCGACGGCAGGTGGCCCGCAGGGAAGAATAGCAGACGCCGGCAATGGATTCAGCGAGAGAGAGATTGAGTAAATTGAACGGTTTTGAGAATTAAGGAAACTCTTGGCCGAGATAAAATAGAGCCAGAGGAGAACGTGCCCGGAGAGATCGTAACAAAATTTTGAACAGATAGATAAGGGTGGACTCGGTCGCGGCGCAACGAAGGAGAAGAAGAACAATTCTGCCGAGATTTTAATTCAACGGGCCAAGAGATTTCTTCCATTTGGGCCAAAATAATAATACTCAAAATTGGGCCAAGGAATTTAATATGGAGATGGGCCAAAAATTAATCATAAAAGGAAGAAATAAATCGCTTTGGGCCCACATTAAAACATACACGATAACAATAATTTTTCGGTTGATTCGATTGACGATAAATAATAAATAAAAATTAAGCGACTTATTAAATTAATTAGACGACATCTAATTAAATCATAATAAGTCTAAACGAAATATGTTGAGTAATAATACAATAGGAAATAATTTCAAACAATAATAATAATAAAATAAATAATGATAATTAATTCCCAAATATAATCCATAATCAAACGGGTTTACGAGTCAGCCGGTTTCGACTACATGTTTATCAGCTCAATTTCATAAAATCCGATCGTATACAACGCTCGGAAAATAAAATAAAAAGAATACAATAACAATATTAATAATGCCGAAATATCCGAAAAATCCATTATTCAAACGGATTATATTCGGTTTACGCGATTAAACCGAAATCGCCGAGCGACGAATGTTTTTCAATAAAACGATCGAGTACTCCAACATTTTATTTGAGTCGACATCGCGACTAATAAATTAAATATAACCTTATAAATAATATCCAATAATAGAATATTTCGAGAAACTCTATAAATCGAACGGGGCGTTACAATCTATCCGTCTTAAAACATTTCCGTCCTCGGAAATGCGAAAGAACACACATAACCAAGGAAACGATAGACTCGCACAGGAATTTCCAATCACGAAGTCCGGGCATCACTCTCTGGAACTCGATTCCGTTTCCATGAGTCATATCACCTTATACTCAAAAGGCATGTACTCACATACAGGAACCAATCCGACTCGCCCTATGCTCATATGTTTACCTTCTTGCTTGGGAGGGTGATCAGTCCTGCCCGAGCTCAAGCGTACATCTTCTTGCAAGGGACCCAGTTCGGTTAGCCTATACTCATGAGTACCAACGACTTGCTTCGTACCTAACAGCACACAAGACCTCAACAGATTGTTCGGTGTGTTGTCAGCGTACTCCGACTATCTCACCATCAAGGTGGACACGTAACGCCAAGTTTCAGTCTCGTATCCGAGTCACACTAATAACTTGCTCACGATTTCATCACAGACCGTGCGTCTCCATCCGAGACCACAACACGGTACCACCTACATACAACATGACACCATCATGCTCATACTCTCATGATATCGACTCTATGAGTCGAACGCCACCCTTATGCACAAACATAAAGCTTGACCCAAAGCAACACGACATTCCCAATTTGCCGACTAGAGAAACTCTCAAGTAAAGCATAGGGACTCACCGACTACACTTCTTAATAAAAAATCATCGATTAAGGATTTATACACATTTTAGTGGAACTTGGGGCTCTCGGTTCAAGGTTCGAGGTAACTTAAATATCTCAGCAAAAACTGGTCGATCAACGAAATGAATCGAAGGTTCGGGGTTAGTGTACTGTCACCCAAGAGGCGGCACGCTCGCTGGCGCTGCATAAGCAGGGCGCTGGGACGCGTGCGTACCCACCTACTCGGAGACCAGCTGTAGGGTCGAGGCTTGGCCGCACACGCTGGCTTGGGGAGTTTGTGCGTTCGGTGATGGCGGCTGCAGTTTGCGTGCGAGTCGACGGTTGGCCGCACGCAAGCCTTACGTCTCTCAGCACGGTCGTTGTAATGCCTCGTTTGAATTATGGAATTTTGGGATTTATTTATCAATATTATTATTTATATTTATTTGTTGTTATTATTATTGAATGCTATAAATTATTAATTGTCTAATATGATTTATCTTAATTATTTAAATGTTAATTAATTGTCTAAATGTGTAAATGCTATTATTATAAATTGTCAAATGGAGTATTTATATTTTTACTATTATTATTATTATTATTATTATTATTATTTTATTAAAATTTAAATTGTGTATTATCAATATATATTATATATTTGGTTTGTTTATTTAATTG
This sequence comes from Striga asiatica, assembly GCA_008636005.1. NCBI lineage: Eukaryota > Viridiplantae > Streptophyta > Magnoliopsida > Lamiales > Orobanchaceae > Striga > Striga asiatica. The sequence continues at coordinate 195,563 of BKCP01004962.1, read as the reverse complement.
TGCGAATTTAATTATCGAGCCCGAGAAATCTGTATCACTTCTACGTAGTCGGGCCCGAGAGCCGATACGTTTCGTTGAACCGAAACCCGCGAGCCCGATAATCCGGCCCAAGCCCGAGCCCAACCAATCCGGCCCGCGAGTGTGTGTGTTTTATTGGACAAGACATTAAACCTATATGTATAGGTATATATATGTATCTCTCCTCACTTTCTCGCACAAATCAGAAGAGAAGCCCCAAACCCGCAGCCTTCTTCATCATCGCGAACCTTCCTTGAGCAGAGAAAATATTCTTCCCCTACCGATCATCTCCTTCGCTGTGACTCCTCCGCCATCGTCATCAACCCTTTTCCTTTCTCTCGCCAATAATTTACCCATCACCATCACCGACCTTCATCACCATCCCCGCTCGTCACCCTGTTCCGTGAAGAACCCCATCGCCATGAGCCGCTGCACCTTCGCGAATCCCGCCGGCAACCTCCCGTTCGTGAGCAGCAGATCTTCGTGAGCCAGTCATCCCCTGCCGACGTGAGAATCCATTCGCACCACCACCATCTCCGAACTCCATCGCTGCCCCTCTCGCCGGGAACCACCACAGACCAGCGGCGACCCCGACGGCCACTTCCAACGAAGTCCGGCAACCTCCGCGACCACGAGCCACCACCGCAGCAACCTCGCGAATTCCGGCGAGTCCTGTTCACAACGTTGCAACAACTCCATCGCCGCGAACAGCCGTCCTCCGGCGACCTTCCATTCACGAGCTGACCACCAACAGTGATGACGAGGACCCATGCAGCGACCTAGCAGCCGTGAGCAGCAATCCCAGAGCCTTCGTCCTCCTCTCGTAGCCGTGTGTTGCCGATTCGAGCCGTGTGTCTGTTCGGGCCCGTCAACTCTCGTGTTCGTTTCGTTTTTGTTCAATTCCCGAGAATGATACTTGGGCTCGAGTCCCTTCACGTTAATTTTTGTGTTAAATATTAATGTGATTTGTTGTGAATTATCAAATCGAAAAATACGTAACTATTCAAGTGAAATCGTAAGTTGTTATTGTCCTATCGTGTTTAATAAGACCGAGTTGGACCTCGGACAACGTGTTTTTGATATATCGTATGTTCAAGTCTTAAAGAATTGGTATCGAGGCTTGCTTAACGTGTAAATTAAGTGATTTCGATGATATGATTGTTGTGCAACTGTTTCGAGTTGTTTAAAACATGAAAACCCAATTTTTTGAGCCTCGGTTAGGCTCTGTTTTTGTCGACCAAGGTTCTGTTTCATCGACAATTTATCTTCATGTGTTTTGTAGTGCTCTGAGTTAGGTTTTATTGAGTTTTTGAATTTTGTAATTTGGAGTTGAAATGGATTTTATATGAATTTTCAAAGTTGGACCAGTATGCTGTTTTTATAAACTCGGACAGAAATTCTGACCGAAGTTCATGACTGTTTTAGATGACCTTAACGTGCCTGAATGAAAATGTGTTCTTCATGACTAATGTAGTATATGGTGTAAGCAACCTGTAGGATCTGAAATTTTGCAATTTAGAGTTTTGGTTGATTTTATATGATTTTTGAAAGTTGGATTTGTGCCCAAGAATTTGGAAGCAGTGGCTGTGTGTATGCATGAAATGTATTCTCTGAGTGGATGCCTTTAACGTGGTTATATGTAAAAATACTCTTCATGAAATTTGTATCTCTCTCTGTGTAGTTTCTGTAGGTTTTGAGTTTGTATGATTTAGAGTTCTATAACTTGAGTTATTATTGTTTTACTGAAGTGCTGTAAGTTATCCATTTTCATTTCCGGACTGCAGCTATGTTCTGTGTTATTGCTGAAATATCTATGGGACGAGGTCAGAATTTGCTAAAGTCGTCTTCATAAAAATTGTAGCTTTATTTCTTATATTTCTATGAGTAACGGATTCATATTTTTATCATGTCCATAGCTCGAGTTATCCTCAAAATGCTGCTACCCTGTTAGAATGTTTTTGACGCACCCTTATGTGAATATTTGCTGATTTATCTTGTAGATAATGACCTAGTCTGATTTCAAGTTGTTCTTGAGATTACTCATTCAAGATAAATCTTGAACCGAACCAAGCATGTTCTGTTACGAGTTAAGATTATTACCGAGCAAATGATTCTCGAGCCTAGCTTAGTTTTGAGTATTGATCAAGTTATAAGGATTAATTAGACATTAATTTTTATTGAATTGAAATAAGTTATTTAAGATGAAGTTTAAGTTCAAGTAACATTCCATTTTATTTAGCTAAATGGATGTAAATTTGGCCATTTCTAGTTTGAATGAGAAAGAAAAAGAATAATGAGTCGAGACAAGTTAGGTCTTGAGTTCGGTTAAGTATCTATGAACATTTAAATTATAAATGTTCAAAGAAGTGAGAAAATTTATTTAGACATTTTAGTCTATTTAAATTATTAGAGAGAAATATGAATTTTTAGAATTTTCGTTTTTTTCGGTTTTCGATTGTAGTCGGAATATATGTCCGATTTCAGTTCCGAGAAATAAATTAAATTATTTTCTCTCTATATTTTTAGTAGACTACAAGATAAGAAAAATTTTTCAGCATAAAAAGAAAAAATGCCAAAAGAAAAGAAGGAAATTAAAAAATTGTAAGAATTTTCGATTTTACGGTAACTGTTCGTTTTAAGTCAGAATTTGGTTCCGTAAATTGGAGAATTTTCACTAAATCTCGAATTTAATCATTGAGATCAGATTAGGATCAGAAGAGGGGCCTTTCTAAGCATTGACTATGGGTTGGAGAAGTTTACAAGTTAAGAATACTATTTATTATCTATATTTATTTTTACAAGTTTTTATTGTTTATTTGTTAATTTCTTCACTCAATTATGATGTCTTGCAAATTGTGCCTATAAATAGAGGCCTAAAAATCAGAGTTTATGCACCAAAGTTAAGTACCAAAAGTTATATAAGAGTGTAAGAGAGATAAGTAGTAGAAACTTTGGAGAAGTGAAGAATTTGAAGTAAAGAATCAAGTTTTTATTCTAGCAAGAAGGAGGTAATTTACTTATCTTAAAGTTACATGCTTAAGTTCATGTTTTGATATAAGTTTACATGTTTATAAGTATGTATAAGCTTACATGTTTATAAGTATGTATATCATGATATAGAAGTTAAGTTTATAATTGATTCTATGAATATTAAGAGTTAAAGTTGTTCAAGATCAATTATATAATATATGTACTTGATTTGATGAGATGTTGATAAAGATATCAATAAGCTGGAAGAGTATGATTTAAATAAATGATTATTATGTAAAAGAGGAGTACATGAAAACAAAAATTAAGAGATTTGGCAAAATATAGCTTGAGTTATGAATTTTTAAAGATGAACATGTAAGATGAAGTTTATGTTCACTATTGAATTTAAATTCTCATAACTTGATGAATATGCATGATAAAATTTTGAAATTTTGAGGACATGTCTAATTATAAGTTGAGATTATGACTGTTAAGTTTCATAATTTAAAGATGAGAAATGAATAAGTTATGAATATAAGAAGGCATATATCTAAAGATAAGTATATATGCAAGAATATTCATGAAATGTTTAAGTTGTTAAAATGAGATGATCATGAATAATTCTCATATAAGTGATGAGTAATTTGATGATGTTTTGGTGTAATATGTTGAGTATACAATTTTATAAAGATTGTATTATGTATGATATATTAACATCATGATTAAATGTTATGAGTAAAAGATGATATTGCTTGAGATTATTTTCACTTTCAAGTTAATTAAGTAAAAATTTAGTATAAGCCAATTTGGAGATATGATGAATGATGAATTAAGTATTTGATTGAGTAAAAGATCAAATTAAGTTAAGATAAGTTTATAAATCATGTTGATGATGTTGGTAAAAGTAAGCATATTTTAAGTTTAAATCAAGTATAATGTGAAATATAGTTATTTTCACATTTGAGTTATGACATGCTAAGTATAATACCATATTAATGTTTATGAAGACATGATTTATACAAGGTTAAGTAATTGACCTTAAGTATAAATAAAAAGAGAAGTTAAGTATAAACTTGAGAAAAAAGCAAGTTTAATGAATTTCTATAAGATTTGGATAAGTTTAAAATCCTAAAATCTTATTGAGTATATGAGCATAGTACTTAGTATATTTGTCTATATTTGATGTAACTTGCAGATACAGTACCAGCACAGCACTTATCGTTTTTCAAATGATTTCAAAGACAAAAAGGTGGGGACCCTGAATGGGTATCACATTGTAGAAAATGACCTAGTCTAAGGAATCACATGCCACTGGTTTCATGTTGTTTCGATTTATGTGCTACTAGATGCGTTCATTTGAAAATTGTTGCGCATATCATGTTTTACAAAAACAATAGTTTGATTCCGAAATTGGCACGCACCATCGAAATGCACGATTATATGACCTAAGTGATTTATTTCTTGATCCATGTAGTAGGCTTGGTCCTTAAATGTTCTTAGACTTAAAAGTTAAGCAAGCCAAGATAACCATCAACCGAAAAGACTTAAACATAAAAATGTTTTCAAAGTATGCGAGCTGGGCGAAGTCAAGCGAGCTAGTTTTCAAAGCTTATATATATGTATAAGACTAGCGAGAATAAGATAAGCCTTGATAAGGTTCAAAGACAAGTCCCAACGAATGTAGGTAATTGAGGAGTCCAGCCTCGACCTACGCCTGTTGCTTGTCAAGTTATTTCAACCCGGAAATCCAGGTGGGTTGTTATTCTAAAATCGTCTATGTTGTAAACGTTATTACTGTTTTAATTTTTGGTATGATCAAGTATGCATGTGGAACATGTAGCCTTCGATGTGAGCTGTACCGGCCGTCGAACGGTTGTCCCGTATTTATGAAATGAAAACTCGAGGGGTTACTCCTACTGACTGGGCATCGATAGAAGCCCATGGGGCATTCAATGTGTAAGACCAGAGGGCAGAGACGTAAAGCCCATGGGGCGTTCGATAGAAGCCCGTGGGGCATTCGATGCGTCTACCGGCAGTAGTCTATTGGTATAGATGTGCACATGAGTATGAACACTGTGAATTTATGATGAAAGTTTTTGGGATACTTGATTGATTCTTATTCATGCTGAGATCATACTTTTGATTTGTTTGATTAATGTTTACTGCATAGTGGTGAGCACTACTTTTTCCTACTGTGCTCATCCCCACCTGAAATTCACGTTTCAGGTTAAGCGGGGCAGGCACGATGGCGGAGTAGAGCGAGTGGTGGTCGGTCTATATGACCAGTCTTATTATTTGTTAAGCTTCCGCATTTATGAATATTGGATTTTATGACTTGAATAATGTTAAGGAGATGCTCCTTAAAATTTGTAGATATTGTTGGAACCCGGTTTGGGTGATAATTTATGAAATTTTAGAAAACTCGTTTTTTTTGGAGTTAGTATTATTGTTGACGATTGATGATTGAGTCTGATGAATGATCGAGTATAGAAAAAAAATGGTTAAGTATTGAAGTTCGATTTAAAAAGGGGTAGCGCCTCAGTTGTTTCGAAATAAATTTGAAAAATTTTATTCTGTTTTTCGGCAAATAAAAGTGGGGCGTTACAGTCGTGCGTGCTTGGCCACCACTTCGCGTGGCTACACCCAGCCAGGGTCAGGGTTTGGTCCAGGTTTCCACAAGAAATTACAATTCAAGGCAACCAAAAAGGAATGGTTTTACCAAATTTCAAAAATTTTGGGATCAACAAAACAATTTATGTATCAGGCGTTTCACAAATTTCAAAGTTTCAAAAGGTCTCAAAAATAGCAAGGTGTAAGTTCGAGTTCCAAGTCCACCAACTTTCTAAAACAACAAAACACAATATGCCACAGATCTAACGATATGCGAAATCTGAACAGAACTCCTATGGCAATTCTCTCTAGTCAGTGGCTTCTGCCGAGCCATTAAATAGATAGCTCGCCTCGGCTTTTCCGACTAACAGCGTCGGCCGACACGTCAGCTCTTCCTCGGGTAGCTAATCGTGTCAGCAATCCTAAACGAGTGCAACTCACTTCTCAATATTCACACTTAGGAATTTGAACGCTAAGTTCCTCCCGGGATTCCGAAAGGAGGAAAAGAACAAAAATTCTTACGATGAACAACATTTAGGATAAGGACGGGTCTGCACTATGCTCCTTAAAAGGCTTCTGCATCTTTAAAGGTTTCTGCATAATCTTTAAAAGGCTTCTGCATAATCTTCCTTAAAAGGCTTCTGCATAATCTTTAAAGGTTGAAAAACACTCCATCTTTTATCGAACCGAATTGTGCTGGCTTCACTTCTTGTGCGTTTATCTCGATGCCGAGCGTGAATAATTATTATCCCCCTCGAGGTTAGGTTATTCACAAAAGTGGCGATAGGAAAATTTTGCCCTCGAGTCTTCGCGATATTTTAACGATGACATTCGAACGAAACTCTCATACTTCACAAGAGAATAAGGATAAGCAGAAACAAAGAGATGTTTATTCTCACTTGAAATCGGGTTTTTCAAAACAAAGTCAACTCCCAACATAGGATAAACCAGAGTTAGCTAAACTTCAAGAGAAGCGAGTTTTAAAGTTGGGAAGCTTAAATAGTTTACACAGTGAATCAATAGTAGGGGAAGATCAAACGAAATCCTCAAAATACGAAAATTGGATAACAATAAGAAGCCCCAAGCACACTTCAAAATTGTTTGCCATGCGGATGGGAAAACGGTTTGCAAGTGTATAGAAGAAGATGAAAATTTAAGAAAAGAAGCACGCTGCTTCGCCTTCACAAGTCCACGATTCACTGTTTTCATCATCGGTTCAAGTTGTTCTTGGTAGGTCCCGCTGGCTCTGGAAATCGCTCGTGGCTCAAAATACGGAAGAGAATTTTTGACGTCTCCTTCAAGACAGGAATGTCGCTTAAAATTGCGGAATAAAATATACACGCGGTGTCGGATCGGCCTATCCGCCTTAAGAACAAGGTTGGATTCCTTCGCTGAGAGAATTTCGCAAAAGAATAAGTTACTATCGTCTTTCTCGAGGCCTAGCCACTCTCGAGAGTCACGACAGTGCTACGCATTAAGTTTCCCCAATACTCCCCGGGGTCAGACATCAAGTATGCTCAAGGCACTCAGACTCTACTCCAGCTCGCACTCGACTGGGGGTTAAATAAACATTTAATGGTCTTAACTACCATGGTTACAGACCTCCGAATATCCCACACTTGGGACTTCTCCGGTTGTCTGCTCCCTTCGTTTAAGCCTTCTCCTTTCGAGATAGCTCGTGACTGGTCCTCTTCCGAAGACACCAAAATACATCGAGAGGACATTTATACACAGGACTCAGCTTGATAACATCAGGTCAAATTTCTAAACAAACAAAACCTCAAGTTAGAACTTAACTCTATATCGCTAGAGTTCAAATTCATGCTGTTAAGGTTTGCCACTCATCTAGAGTTCTAAAACGTTTAAAAGTAGGAGGATAAATTTCTAAGCCCCGGTTTTTATCTCATAAATCAGGTAACTCATAATCAATTCAAAATTTCATATGAAACTCATACCTGAGTTGGCGAGGCACGACGGAAGCAAGTGGTCATAACTATATCATAGTACTCAATTATTTCTTAGAGTTCACATAATTCGTACATACCAGTCTACAGAAACGCTGACTGGCTGTGATACCAAACTGTAATGCCAAACTTTTATTTACCGAACTTCAGAATAAATTTTTCAAAATTTATTTCAAGATACTTGAGGCACTACTCATTTTCCAAAAACAATTCCTACAATATCACATATGCAATTCCCAACGAGTTCAAAATTCATAAATAATCAACACCCAAACCGGGTTTGAAAATCATAATTAGTCAACACCCAAATCGGGTTCATAAATGACATCAACTCCCAAAACTGGGTTCGTCAAATCCATAAATACTAGGAGTACACTCCCTATCGATAATCCAGTACTCAACATAAGTTAGGAATGCATAAATCATAATAAGCAATTTAAGCAGCGGAAAAAAAATCAATAACATGACCACCACTCGCTTCCCTCTGTCGTGCCCGCAACACTAACCTGCATCCATGAAGTGCAGGTGGGGATGAGCACAATAGGAAATCGAGGTGCTTACGACTATGCAATAATTAATATTCAATTTCATAAAATAAGCAGGTATGGTCGCAGTATGAACACAAATCAATTAATATCCCATCTCCTTCCCAGAGTCAACTCTCATGTGCACACCTATACCAATAGACCACTGCTGATACATGTATCGAAATCCCCCGCGGGCCTTACATTCGATGCCCAGACAGTGGGAGTAAATCCACCCCGAATGCCCGGAAACATCCCTTCGAACTTACATCGAGGATCACCAGCTAAGGCTCACGGCCTGACTGCCATACATAAATAAAGGAGACACCCCATCGGGTACGTTCTATAGCTACGGGGATAACCGTTCGACGGCCAATGTGGTTCACATCGAAAGCTACATGGTTCACATGCATACTTTGTTCATACCACAACAATAACAATTAATTAATGCATAGAAATTTTCAAATAAAACTCACCTGGTAAATCGGTAGAAAAAGCACACAAATAGGTCGATAGGTCAAGGGCTCGACTCCTCAAACACCTACAATTAAGTGAGATTTTAATCAATAATTTGTCTCACTACTCGACATTAACATATAATTCACACTTAATCAAAAATAATGATTAAGAGATTTTATCGAAATTTTTTGTAGACTTGGAACTCTCAAATTTTTAAAAGAAAAGACTCGGATAACGAAAATAGAGTCTCAGGACTTAAAATAATTTTTCCAACTTTTTCTCATTAAATATATTTTTAAAATTGAAATAGGTATTAAAAATGGGATTCCGGAACTCAAATTGACTAAAAAGCCAATTGGGCCAAGCTGCGAAACACTGGCCAAGAACTGCCCACATTTGGGCCGCTGCTGAGATTAGAATAGGCCCATTAAACAAGGCCTGTTAAGGGAAAAAGGGCCGCGGGCCTGGACCGGGCTTCGCGGGCTAGAGAAGCAGAGATAGAACGGGCTACGCGCGGGCTGACTTCGAGCCACACGGCCCTCGCGCCTAGGGATCAATCCTGGGCTGGGCGAAATTAATTAAAAAGACTGCTGGGAATGGGTTTCGAACACCGTACAACCTACACAAAATAATGCATAGAGCACCACTGTAATAGACGCCAGGATGCGAATAATTAAGAAGGAAAAAATTACTTAGCCTTCAAAAAATATTGCTACGTGGAGAAGAAAATCTTCATCACTGTTTGCGCCCAGGAACCATCGTCATCAGAGGGAAAATTCTACGGCAAAGCTCACGGCGATGGGTTCGATTAATTTCAAAGACATTTGTAAAAAAAAATAAAATTTTCAAAGTTTCAAAATTTCGTAAAAACAGTTTATATGGATTGAAAACGAAAACGACATAACCGGCTCAAACGAAACCTATTTATCGACTGGGAATACTACCACAATTCGGGAATAATAACGAGACTCTGAATTATCTTAATATCACGGAAGCAGCAGAGATACACAATTTTGGAAATCGAGAATTCCAATTGTCCACGAAACTTCACGAAACACAATCCGACGAACAAAACAATATGCCGATTAATGAACCAAACAATTAGCTAGAAAAATGATTGAATGAGCACAATAAAATCAGCGAATTACACAAGCAGGCGGGAATAACCGAAGAGAGTTCGAAACAATTTACCCGTCTTCGGGAAATCTAAAAACAGGTCAGAAACGAACGGATGAACGGAAATTGATATCCAAAAGCCTCGATGGGCTGGTCGACGAACTGGGATGTTGTTCGATCTCGGACGACTGAGTTGCTCGAGAACCTGGAGGGAATGAGAATTGCAGGCTCGTGATATGGTTCACGACTGAAGGATGCCTTCTTGCCGGAATAGGGGGTCGTCGACGGCAGGTGGCCCGCCGGGAAGAATTGCAGACGCCGGCAACGGATTCAGCGAGAGAGAGATTGAGTAAATTGAACGGTTTTGAGAAGAAAGGAAACTCTTGGTCGAGATAAAATAGAGCCAGAGGAGAACGTGCTCGGAGAGATAACAAAATTTTGAACAGATAGATAAGGGTGGACTCGGTCGCGGCGCAACGAAGGAGAAGAAGAACAATTCTGCCGAGATTTTAATTCAACGGGCCAAGAGATTTGTTCAATTTGGGCCAAAATAATAATACTCAAAATTGGGCCAAGGAATTTAATATGGAGATGGGACAAAAATTAATCATAAAAGGTTGAAATAAATCACTTTGGGCCCACATTAAAACATACACGATAACAAGAATTTTTCGGTTGATTCGATTGACGATAAATAAGAAATAACAATTAAGCGACTTATTAAATTAATTAGACGACATCTAATTAAATCACAATAAGTCTAAACAAAATATGTCGAGCAATAATACAATAGACAATAATTTCAAACAATAATAATAATAAAATAAATAATGATAATTAATTCCCAAATATAATCCATAATCAAACGGGTTTACGAGTCAGCCGGTTTCGACTACCTATTTATCGGCTCAATTTCATAAAATCCGATTGTATACAACGCTTGGAAAATAAAATAAAAAGAGTACAATAACAATATTAATAATGTCGAAATATCCGAAAAATCTATTATTCAAACGGATTATATTCGGTTTACGCGATTAAACCGAAATCGCCGAGCGACGAATATTTTTCAATAAAACGATCGAGTACTCCAACATTTTATTTAAATCGACATCGCGACTAATAAATTAAATATAACCTTATAAATAATATTCAATAATAGAATATTCCGAGGAACTCTATAAATCGAACCCGTTACATTCCGTCCTCAGAAATGCGAAAGAACACACATCAACAAAGAAACGATAGACTCGCACAGGAATTTCCAATCACGAAGTCCGGACATCAGTCTCTGGAACTCGATTCCGTTTCCATGAGTCCTATAACCTTATACTCGAAAGGCATGTACTCACATACAGGAACCAATCCGACTCGCCCTATGCTCATATGTTTACCTTCTTGCTTGGGAGGGTGATCAGCCCTGCCCGAGCTCAGGCATACATCTTCTTGCAAGGGACTCAGTTCGGTTAGCCTATACTCATGAGTACCAACGACTTACTTTGTACCTAGCAGCACACAAGACCTCAACAGGTCATTCGGTGTGTTGTCAGCGTACTCCGACTACCTCACCATCAAGGTGGACACGTAATGCCAAGTTTCAGTCTCGTATCCGAGTCACACTAATAACTTGCTCACGATTTCATCACAGACCGTGCGTCTCCATCCAAGACCACAACACGGTACCACCTACATACAACACGACACCATCATGCTCATACTCTCATGATATCGACTCCATGTGTCGAACGCCACCCTTATGCACAAACATAAGGCTTGACCCAAAGCAACACGACATTCCTAATTTGCCGACTCGAGAAACTCTCAAGTAAAGCATAAGGACTCACCGACTACACTCCTTAATCAGAAATCATCGATTAAGGATTTATACACATTTTAGTGGAACTTGGGCTCTCGGTTCAAGGTTCGGGGTAACATAAATATCTCAGCAAAAACTGGTCGATCAACGAAAGGAATCGAAGGTTCGGGGTTAGTGTACTGTCACCCAAGAGGTGGCACGCTCGCTGGCGCTGCATAAGCGGGGCGCTGGGACGCGTGCGTACCCACCTACTCGGAGACCAGCTGTAAGGCCGAGGCTTGGCCACACACGCTGGCTTGGGTGCGTTCGGTGATGGCAGCTGCAGTTCGCGTGTGAGTCGACGGTCGGCCGCACACAAGCTTTACGTCTCTCAGCACTGTCGTGCGTGCTCGGCCACCACTTCGCGTGGCTACACCCAGCCAGGGTCGGGGTTTGGTCTAGGTTTCTACAAAAAATTACAATTCAAGGCTACCAAAAAGGAATGGTTTTACCAAATTTCAAAAATTTTGGGATCAACAAAACAATTTTTGTATCAGGCGTTTCACAAATTTCAAAGTTTCAATAGGTCTCAAAAATAGCAAGGTGTAAGTTCGAGTTTCAAGTCCACCAACTTTCTAAAACAATAAAACACAATATGCCACAGATCTAACGATATGCGAAATCTGAACAGAACTCCCATGGCAGTTCCCTCTAGTTTGTGGCTTCTGCCGAGCCATTAAATAGATAGCTCACCTCGGCTTTTTCGATTAACAGCGTCGGCCGGCACGTAAGCTCTTCCTCGGGTAGCTAATCGTGTCAGCAGTCCTAAACGAGCGCAACTCACTTCTCAATATTCACACTTAGGAATTTGAACGCTAAGTTCCTCCCGGGATTCTGAAAGGAGGAAAAGAACAAAAATTCTTACGATGAACAAGATTTAGAATAAGGTCTGCAATATGCGGTGTGCTTGTTTCTGTCTCATCTATCCTCCTTAAAAGGCTTCTGCATAATCTTTAAAGGTAGAAAAACACTCCATCTTTTTATCGAACCGAATTGTGCTGGCTTCAGTTCCTGTGCATTTATCTCGATGCTGAGCATGAATAATTATTGTCCCCCTCGAGGTTAGGTTATTCACAAAAGTGGCGATAGAAAAATTTTGCCCTCGTGGCTTCGTGATATTTTAACAATGGCATTCGAACGAAACTCTCATACTTCGCAAGAGAATGAGGATAAGCAGAAACAAAAAGATGCTTATTCTCACTTGAAATCGGGTTTTTCAAAACAAAGTCAACTCCCAACATAGGATAAACCAGAGTTAGCTAAATTTCAGGAGAAGCGAGTTTTAAAGTTGGGAAGCTTAAATAGTTTAAACAGTGAATCAATAGTAGGGGAAGATCAAACGAAATCCTCAAAATACGAATATTGGATAACAATAAGAAGCCTCAAGCACACTTCAAAATTGTTTGCCATGCGGATGGGAAAAAGGTTTGCAAGTGTATACAAGAAGACGAGAATTTAAGAAAGGAAGCACGAGTGCTTCGCCTTCACGAGTCCACGATTCACTGTTTTCGTCATCGATTCAAGTTATTCCTGGTAAGTCCCGCTGGCTCTGGAAATCGCTCGCGGCTCAAAATACGGAAGAGAATTTTTTGACGTCTCCTTCAAGACAGGAATGTCGCTCAAAATTGCGGAATAAAATATATACGTGGTGTCGGATCGGCCTATCCGCCTTAAGAACAAAGTCGGATTCCTTCACTGAGAGAATTTCGCAAGAGAATAGGTTACTATCGTCTTTCTCGAGGCCTAGCCACTCCCGAGAGTTGCGACAATGCTACACATTAAGTTTCCCCAATACTCCTCGGGATCGGACATCAAGTATGCTCAAGGCACCCAGACTCTACTTCAGATCGCACTCGACTGGGGGTTAAATACACATTTAATGGTCTTAGCAACCATGGTTACAGACCTCCGAATATCCCACACTTGGGACTTTTCCGGTTGTCTACTCCCTTCGTTTAAGCTTTCTCCTTTCGAGATAGCTCGCGAATGGTCCTCTTCCGAAGACACCAAAATACATCGAGAGGACTTTTATACACAGGACTCAGCTCGATAACATCATGTCGAATTTCTAAACAAACAAAACCTCAAGTTAGAACTTAACTCTATATCGCTAGAGTTCAAGTTCATACAATTAAAGCTCGCCACTCATCTAGAGTTCTAGAACATTTAAACGCAGGAGGATAAATTCCTAACCCCCGGTTTTTATCTCATAAATCAGGTAACTCATAATCAATTCAAAATTTCATATGAAACTCATACCTGAGTTGGCGAGGCACGACGAAAGCGAGTGGTCATAAATATATCATAGTACTCAATTATTTCTCAGAGTTCACATAATTCGTAGATACCAGTCTATAGAAACGCAGACTGGCACTGATACCAAACTGTAGCGCCCCATTTTTATTTACCGAAATTCAAAATAAATTTTCAAAATTTATTTCAAGATACTTGAAGCGCTACTCATTTTCCAAAAAACAATTCCAACAATATCACATATGCAATTCCCAATGAGTTCAAAATTCATAAATAATCAACACCCAAACCGGGTTCATAAATGACATCAACTCCCAAAACTAGGTTCGTCAAATCCATAAATACTAGGGAGTACACTCCCTATCGATAATCCAGTACTCAACATAAGTCAGGAATGCATAAATAATAATAAGCAATTTAAGCAGCGGAAAAAAAATCAATAACATGACCACCACTCGCTTCCCTTTGTCGTGCCCGCAACACTAACCTGCATCCATGAAGAGCAAGTGGGGATGAGCACAATAGGAAATCGAGGTGCTCACTACTATGCAATAATTAATATTCAATTTCATGAAATAAGCAGGTATGGTCGCAGTATGAACACAAATCAATTAATATCCCATCTCCTTCCCAGTGTCAACTCTCATGTGCACACCTATACCAATAGACCACTGCTGATACACATATCGAAATCCTTCGCGGACCTTACATTCGATGCCCAGACAGTGGGAGTAAATCCACCCCGAATGCTCGGAAACATCCCTTCGGACTTACATTGAGGATCACCAGCAAAGGCTCATGGCCTGACTGCCATACATAAAAAAAGGAGACACCCCATCGGGTACGTTCTATAGCTACGGGGATAACCGTTCGACGACCAATATGGCTCACATTGAAGGCTACATGGTTCACATGCATACTTTGATCATACCACAACAATAACAATTAATTAATGCATAGAAATTTTCAAATAAAACCCATCTGGTAAATCGGTAGAAAAAGCACACAAATAGATCGGTAGGTCGAGGGCTCGACTCCTCAAACACCTACATTTAAGTGAGATTTTAATCATTAATTTGTCTCACTACTCGGCATTAACATATAATTCACACTTAATCAAAAATAATGATTAAGGGATTTTATCGAAATTTTTCGTAGACTTGGAACTCTCAATTTTTTAAAAGAAAAGACTCGGATAACGAAAATAGAGTCTCTGCACTTCAAATAATTTTTCCAACTTTTTCTCATTCAAAATATTTTTAAAATTGAAATCGGTATTAAAAACGGGCTTTCGGAACTCAAATTGACTAAAAAGCCAATTGGGCCAAGCTGCCAAACACTGGCCAAGAACTGCCCACATTTGGGCCGCTGCTGAGATTAGAATAGGCCCATTAAACAAGGCCTGTTAAGGGAAAAAGGGACGCGGGCCTGGACTGGGCTTCACGGGCTGGACAAGCAGAGATAGAACGGGCCGCGTTCGGGTTGACTTCGGGCCACACGGCCCGCGTGCCTAGGGATCAATCCTGGGATGGGCAAAAATAATTAAAAAGACTGCTGGGAGTGGGTTTCGAACATCATACCTCCTACACGAAATAACGCATAGAGCACCACTGTACTACACGCCAATGAGCGAATAATTAAGAAGGAAAAAATTACTTGGCCTTAAAAAATTATTGCTGCGTGGAGAAGAAAATCTGCATCACTATTTGCGCACAGGAACCATCGTCATCAGAGGGAAAATTCAACGGCAAAGCTCACGGCGATTGGTTCGATTAATTTCAGAGACATTTTAAAAAAAAAAAAAAAATTTCAAAGTTTCGAAATTTCGTAAAAACGGTTTATATGGATTGAAAACGGAAACGACATAACCGACTGGAACGAAACATATTTATCGACTGGCAATACTTCGACAATCTGGGAATAATAACGAGACTCTAAATTATCTCAATATCACGGAAGCAGCAGAGATACACAATAATATAGCCATACTTGTGAACCGGAGTCAAGTACGAAGAGGTCCAAGCAAAACCAAGGATGAACGACCTGAAGAGGTTTAGATGAGACTTGAAGTCTCTGTGACTAAGTATGGGAAGTAGAGGTGCTCCCCACGACTAAGTATGGGAAGTAGACATGCTCTCTGTGACTGAGTATGAGAAGCTCCACACGACTAAGTATGGGAGTAGACATGCTCTCTATGACTGAGTATGAGAAGCTCCACACGACTAAGTATGGGAAGTAGACATGCTCTCTGTGACTGAGTATGAGAAGCTCCACACGACTAAGTATGGGAAGTAGACATGCTCTATGTGACTGAGTATGAGAAGTTCCACACGACTAAGTATGGGAAGTAGAGATGCTCTCTATGACTGAGTATGAGAAGCTCCACACGACTAAGTATGGGAAGTAGACATGCTCTCTGTGACTGAGTATGAGAAGCTCCACACGACTAAGTATAGGAAGTAGACATGCTCTCTGTGACTGAGTATGAGAAGCTCCACACGACTAAGTATGGGAAGTAGACATGCTCTCTGTGATGAGTATGAGAAGGTTGAGCTGCTCTAAGAAGATAAGTAGAGGTCATCTCGACCTCCTAGACTTGTCAGAGGTCATCTCGACCTGCTGGACCTGTGAGAAGTTATCTCGTCTCGACTGGACAAGAGGAGCTAGAGCTCATATCTACTACTAGACCTCTCTGTGACTAGAGGTCTCCGTTACTAGACGTCTTCGCTACTAGAGGTCTCCGCTACTAGAGGTCTCCGTTACTAGACACCTCCGGTACTAGACAACTTCTCTACTAGACCTCTCCATGACTAGAGGTCTCCGCTACTGGACATCTCTGTGATTACAAGAGCATGATCTAGAGGCAGTAATTGGATAATAAATAATCTTGAGCTAACTAGGAGGTAGATGGAATGCGAACCGTCCAGGGTATTTTGGACACTTCATATAAACCGACCGGGGCATTTTGGGTACTTCAAGCAGGTAGTTCCCTCTATATAAAGGGGCTGAGGTAACCCTAAACCCTAACCTCTACTCATTCTATACACTTTTCATCTCTCTGCTTCTGGTGCTCTCTGAGAGCAGCTCTCTCCCCCACATTCTACACAATTCTACCTGTATTACAGCTCTACATTATAGAGCTTTATCTTCCTTTCCTATGTTTACTGACTTGAGCGTCGGAGGCCCGACGCCGGGACCTCTCCCAGTGTTGGGTTCTTGCAGGTGTTTGCGACGGTTTAGCAACGATTTGGAGGCGGTTCAAACCCATCACACAATTTTTGAAATCGAGAATTCCAATTGTGCACGAAATTTCACGAAACACAATCCGACGAACGAAACAATATGCCGATTAATGAACCAAACATATAGCTAGAAAAACGATTGAATGAGCACAATAAAATCAGCGAATTACACAAGTAGGCAGGAATAACCGATGAGAGTTCGAAACAATTTACCCATCTTCTGGAAATCTGAAAACAAGTCGGAAACGAACGGGTGAACGGAAATTGATATCCAAAAGCCTCGATGGGCTGCTCGACGAACTGGGATGTTGTTCGATCTCGGACAACTGAGTTGCTCGAGAACCCGGAGGGAACGAGAATTGCAGGCTCGTGATATGGTTCACGACAGAAGGATGCCTTCTTGCCGGAATAGGGGGTCGTCGACGGTAGGTGGCCCGCCGGGAAGAATAGCAGACGCCGGCAACGGATTCAGCGAGAGAGAGATTGAGTAAATTGAACGGTTTTGAGAAGAAAGGAAACTCTTGGCCGAGATAAAACAGAGCCGGAGGAGAACGTGCCCGGAGAGATCGTAACAAAATTTTGAACAGATAGATAAGGGTGGACTCGGTCGCGGCGCAAAGAAGAAGAAGAAGAACAATTCTGCCGAGATTTTAATTCAACGGGCCAAGAGATTTGTTCAATTTGGGCCAAAATAATAATATTCAAAATTGGGCCAAGGAATTTAATATGGAGATGGGCAAAAAATTAATCATAAAAGGTAGAAATAAATCGCTTTGGGCCCACATTAAAACATACACGATAACAAGAATTTTTCGGTTGATTCGATTGACGATAAATAATAAATACAAATTAAGCGACTTAAATTAATTAGACGACATCTAATTAAATCATAATAAGTCTAAACGAAATATGTCAGAGCAATAATACAGTAGGCAATAATTTCAAACAATAATAATAATAAATTAAATAATGATAATTAATTCCCAAATATAATCCATAATCAAACGGGTTTACAAGTCAGCCAGTTTCGACAACCTGTTTATCGGCTCAATTTCATAAAATACGATCGTATACAACACTCGGAAAATAAAATAAAAAGAATACAATAACAATATTAATAATGCCAAAATATCCGAAAAATCCATTATTCAAACGGATTATATTCGGTTTATGCGATTAAACCGAAATCGCCGAGCGACGAACGTTTTTCAATGAAACGATCGAGTACTCCAACATTTTATTTAAATCGACATCGCGACTAATAAATTAAATATAACCTTATAAATAATATTCAATAATAGAATATTGCGAGAAACTCTATAAATCAAACGGGGCATTACAGACGCACCGCCCCTGTGACCCTGCTGACTCGCGAGTTAACTCGCGAGTCGCGACTATATATCAAAACGATCCTTAGACTCGTGGGAACAATCCCCAATATTGGTTTTTCACTTTATACATCTCTAAAACTTCGATTTAGATCGTTCTTTTTGCTCAATTCTCTCTTCACTTTTTCGGAATTAGCTTTGTCATTGGATTCGAATATTGGATTTCTATTAATCGTAAGTTTCTCTTTTCATCTAATCCATGAATATGATGGCTTTGATTGTTGAGATTATTCATTTTGAATTCCATATGAGTAGCTAATTCGTTTCGCTAGGGATAGAGGATAATGATGATGTTTAGAATTTAATTGTGATTATCATGCTTATTGATCGTTCAATTTATGCGAGTTGTGCTTAACTAGGGTTTATAATGCTCGTGCATTGAATGTTGGATATTGTTGAAGAGTGACACTACGATTTGCAATTGATTTCCAATTGAATATGATTCGTACTTGTGTGATGTGTTTAAATCCACTGAACTAGTAGATTAACAATCGTCTAGGATAATTAATCAACTCTTAGAACCGAAAGGGGAGGAGTTTATCGATCTAGGCTCGTATGAAATAGACTTGTTCGGAAACGTATTATCTATGTGTTGAGTGATTTGCATGATTTACCATCTATGATACCCTCTTGTTACGAAGAGTTATTGAGGATTAATCTTTAATTAGACGTTAGGTTGTTCGAACCATCCAACCGAATGATTTTAGCTTGATATTTGCATTGGTTAGAAAACCATCATCCCCGATGCCCTAGCTTCTTATCCTTTGATCTTCATATTTGCTTTTAAGTTCGATTTTGCATTGATTTAGTTCTATTTCGAAGTTGATAATTAAAAACCACTATCTTGATTAGAGTGTTTAGGATTGATTTTCTTTTATGTGTTATCAACACCATTCCTAGATTCCGAACCACTTTCCTCTAGAGATCGACCCGGGGAACGAATCTTTCGATTCGGTACTCGGTAAAAATATATTTTGCTACAACAAAATTGGCGCCGTTGCCGGGGAAGGCAAGTAGGATATTTAGTTTTGGTGTTGATTTTATTTTCTCTATTTCTCTTTATTTTGTGTTTTGTTTGTGTTTTAGTTCTTTCTCTGCATCTTTATTTTTCTCTTTGTTTTTGCTTTTGTCTTCTTTTTTCTTTCTTTTTGTGGCTACGCGTGGTTGTTTTGGTTCTTGTGTGCAAATATTTGACTGAGGAAACGCAATGTACCTGGTAATGCAAAACACTCTGACCGGCTAGAAATCGGCTCGTCTTCCTCCTCCTCGCCGGTAGAATGCCGCGTACCTGCAAAGAACTCTCACATCGGGGGGGTTTTTACGGTGAAGAGCCTCCGATGCTTAAGTCAGTGTATATCTTACTCAATTCTCCAAAGTAAAGTATGGATAAATCGTAACCTACAAGAAAAGACTCACTCCTATAAATATAGGAGTGAGATACCTGCCCAAGAGTTGCCCGGATCTCGTGAGATGTCCTACCTGCGCTGCCCGTCCGTACACACCCAGTGTGCGTGTGTTAGATGTGGTTATCGTCATTATTGCTCCGCACCAATGAGTTCTCGCCATGTGTCCCTCTGAGCAGAGGGAGATTATTCTCTGCGCATTCCGTTAGGACCTTCTGAATAAGCCCACGCGCTTTGCCGCGTTTAAGCCACACTCCCGGTTACTCTTCATCTGTCGAGTGCTCGATCTGACTGAGTCCCCCTTCACCAGGTCGATCATCGACCAGTTCTGCTGTCCTGCTCGATCATTTCCCTTTTGGTCGATTATCGCTCGACCAATACAGTTTTCCCGACCTTGAGTTCGTTCAGCCAATGTGGAAAACCGGTCTATTCCTTAGACATATAATATCCCATATCATCTAGTGCCCCCCACTCTGGTCGAGTCTGAATGACTCGATTTAAGAGTGAGCTTGTGCCTGCCTCTTCGATCTGTTGACTACGTTCGACCGTCCTTCTCGATCATTTGACCGCTTTTAAATGCACTTTAAGCGCCCTTCATTCCCTTTTACTGTTAACGCAATTTTCGCCTGCCATGCGCCTTTTAGCTCAGTACCTTTAATCATCATGCCTTCTCGTGATTTCCGCTTCGTTATCTGTGTGCCTTTAATTTCTTTAGCCGTTGGATTTCACTCTAGTCCAACGGTTATCTTCCCCAACTCTTCACCTTTCCTTTCCCCGTGGTCATATAAATACCCGTACTTAGGATTTTTCCAGCTTTCTCTCCACTCTACCAACCTCGAATCGTTTGTGCCCTAATTCCTTCCTCTTCAAATCGTGCTTTCTCGCTCTCAGCGCCTTCATCAAACGTTTTCCAGCAACTGTCTCCTACTGCGACCATGAGTAAGTCTTCTGCTCTTTAATTTTGCACTTGTGTGTGTTTATTTTTCCGATTTTCAATTTTCCCTGTTGGTTCGCCTTTTTCAAAATCTCTCCATTCCATTTGCGAAGAAAAAAAAACCCCTTTTTCGATTTCCGAAACCCTAATTTCTTTCCTTCTCCTCCTGATTTTCCTTTCTTTTGCTTTTCATATCCCGCTACTTCTAACGCGCAAAGTCGTCCTTCCGGCGAAGATGCGACTGTCACGTCGTCATCTCCTACTCATCAACCTGTCCTCCACTCTCCTTCTCGCTCAGTGGAGGAAATTTACTGTCCTGTCCCCCTCAATGTTCTCCGTTCTTCCGATCACACCACCTCTTTTCCTCTGCCTCAACCTCGTCGTCTGATCGATGAATCAGATGATGATGCTCTCGACCACATTCCTCTCACCCGTCGCCGTCGACCAGCCTTCGGAGCTTCTGACAAGATTGAGGAGGCTCTCGATGCTGCTGAGGCCGACCTCGAGCAAGACGAGGAACATGTTATTCTTTCCCATCGCGTTCTCTCTTCTTTCTCTAAGCCTACCAAGAAAAAGGGCAAGCTAACCAAACTCTCCACCTCGGCAAAGACTTCTCCCCGTGCTCTGATAGCTGGTTGGTTGGACACTGATAAGGTCGGCCACCCGGTTAAATGGGCCTTTTTGTCTCCTGGTCCTAAGGACCTTTATGACTGTCCTCCCAAAAATTATTATACTTTTTTCGAAATTCAATTCAAACTTGGTGTTCGCTTTCCGTTATGCCAAGACTTACTCGATCTGTGTAAATGGTTCGAGCTCCCATTGAACCAGCTTTCACCTAACTCCATCCGATTTATAACCATTTTCATCATCCTTTCCCATATCCGTCTAGGTCGACTTGATCTAGACTTTTTCCATTATTGTTATACTCCTTCGTAATCTTCTCACGGGCTCTATCTCAAGAGCCGCAATGATGTCCACTTTATTTCGGACACTCCTTCAAATGTTCCTCGGTGGAAGGATAGGTATGCGTTTGTCGAGCCTAACCCCGCTTTTCCATGGGCCCCGACTTCATGGCTTAAGGAGCCAAAGCACGAGCACGCTCCACCTGCTCAAAGCGCTCTATTCGACCAATGAATCACAATATAGAACCGCAAACCCGTTGCGTCCCAAACTCTTCTTGCGTATGAAAACCTTTTGCATTTTTGTGGTCTTCTTACCCACAAGTCCCTGTCTCCTCCTACTCAAGAAACCCTCGACCTCATCCGAGTCGAAAACGACCCAGGTATTTATTGTGAGACATGCTCAAGTATTGTTGTGTTTGCCTCGCATACTGTTTATTTGTTATGATGTTAATTTCGCTTGTTGTTATCTTCGGCATAGATGCCCGTTCTACTGATTCCCAAAAGGAGGATTCCTCTAAAGAAGAAGCCGACTGAGGTTTCGGGTTCAAAGCCTGCCGGCTCAACCACCTCACAATCTACCCGTTCCGCCTCACCTCCTCCTGAGCATGGGACTTCCTTCATGGAGGTCGATCCTCGTCCTCCTCCTATAACCGAGCCCATTGTCGAGGAATCATCCTCGACCAACCGTTCTGTCAACCGGTAACTCGAACACCATGACCAGCCCGAACAACCCGAGCAATCTGCATTTTTGCAGCCACCCTTTCCTCCTCGCGAATCTACCACCCCTGTTATCCATATTTCTGCTTCTCCCGAGGAGGCTTTGCTCGAGAAGAATTGACCCAAGCGTCTCTTTGTTGACGGGTATGAAAGCGCTAGCAAGCGCCGCCGCCTCGAGGAGACCGCAACCTCGATCACTACACTTGACGGCTGGGGGTATCACACTTCCTTAGGGAGGTTCTCCCCCCCGTCGACCTTTCTACTGACGGTCATACCCTTCGTGACGCTAGCTCAGGTAAACCATTATAATTTGATGTTTATCTATTTTATTTCAGTTTCCCTCATCACTCGTGCCTCAACTTTTTCTTCTATGTGTCTGTATAGGGAATGGTCGAACTCGCTACGCTAATTGAGCAGACCCAGCCAGCTCTAGCCGTTCCATCCCAGCGATCGAGCGAGGCTCTCTCCTTCTTGGTGATCGAGTGGATGAGCTTATGGTTAAGAGTCATGCGCTGTAGCAGAGACTAAAGGAGTCGGCTACCAGAAATAAAGTCCTTGTCTCCAAGAAGGAAACGCTCGAGGGGGCCCTCAAATCCTTCGAGGAGGCACTCGCGACTGAGCGGGCAGAAAATGAGGCTCTTAAAGCTGCTTTAGAGTCTGAAGTGGGCAAGCAGAAGTCCCTCGAGGTCGTGCTCGAAGAAGAAAAGGCGGCTCGCGCACGTGAGAATGTTGCCTTTGAGCAGAGGGCTAAGCCGTTGATTGATGAAGCTGCTCTTCGGGCTCGGAGAGTGGTCTTCCACACTACTGCCGGCCGACGCTTCCTACAGAGCTATCGCGAGCAAGTGGTGGTTGCCTTCAAGCTGTCGCCACAGTATCTGGAAGACGTGCAGGCATATGGCACCGACTGCTTCGGGGCTATCATGCAACAGGCGGGGGCCCAGATAGCTGAGGATGATTTGGTGGAGTTCGACATGAAAGCTATCTGGGCCGCTATGCCCAAGGTCCCCGCCGGCTATCGAAATGCTCTCGACCTGCCTGCCGACCACGACTGGTGGTCGGGCCTCTTTGAGCTCGTCATAAATTAGGATGACCTACTGAGGCGTACCTTCAAGCTGCCCGACGGTTATACTCTTCCTCTTACTCGTCAGAACCCGCCATCCGATGGGGCTGGTTCGACGTCTAGCTCTAGCCAACCGGTTGAGCCATCGCAGCAGGAGGTCGAGGCACCTCCAGGGAAAACCTCCAATGACCACGATGCCAATGATGAGCGAACTGCTGAAGATCCCGCTAATGCCACCTCTTGAAGATGTTGTCACTTTAGTTTTCGCTAAATTCTGTAACCCTTTTTCCATTAAATGAATGTCATTCTTGTTGAAATGTGCGAAGTTTTCTCGTTATTTCTCGATTATTCGTCTGCTGACATGTTACTATGTATGCTGCATTTGTTATTGACAAGCTTGCGCTGCCGCTATGTGTCGATGTCATTTTCGCCGATTACTTAAGTCACACCTTTTATCTACTTGGTTAACCCTGATAAATTAACAGATCCTGACGACTTTAAATGCCATATAACACATGTCCACCCTCACAAGGGTGGTCGATACATGCGACCATCTAGCCAGTCGGCCTTAAACATGATGGTTTTATGTCTTCGGGCACTATTCGCTCTCAAAGGGGTGGTCGTTACATGCGACCATCCAGCCTCTCGGCCTTAATCATGATGGATTTTTGTCATTGAACACATGTCCACCCTCAAAGGGGTGGTCGTTACATGTGACCATCCAGCCTCTCGTCCTTAATCATGATGGATTTTTTACCTTCGAGCACATGTCCACCCTCAAAGGGGTGGTCGTTACATTCGACCATCCAGCCTCTCGGCCTTAATCATGATGGATTTTTTCTCTTCGAGCACATGTCCACCTTCAAAGGGGTGGTCTTTACATGCGACCATCCAGCCTCTCGGCCTTAATCATGATGGATTTTTGTCTTCGAACACATGTTCACCCTCAAAGGGGTGGTCGTTACATGCGACCATCCAGCCTCTCGGCCTTAATCATGATGGATTTTT